>JACVRA010000600.1:0-12036 GCA_019828545.1 Paracamarosporium sp. OC-R06-R3 | reverse complement strand
GTATTTTTATATAGTATAATATATAAGGATTTATATTAAAAAAGCTATATATACTATTACGTCCTAGCCTTATTATATAAAAGTATTTATAAATAGACTTAACTTTATATAGAATAAAATAAATACTATTTAAAATAAAATAAAAAAGTTATTATATAAGATAAAAAAAGAACTAAAGTAATTTTATAAAAAAAAAACTACTAGTATTTATATATAATATAGATAGCTACTAAATATTTTAAATTAAGTAGTAGTAGTTATAAAATACTATATAAAGTAGAGGTATAAAATATAGCTACTATATATAAAGATTAAATTAATATTACCCCTTTTCCTCTATATAATAGAAAGAGAAATAAGACTTAAATAAAATATAAATCTTTTTTTTATTTATATAATTATATAAGCTCTATTCTATTATATTATAATATATAGGACTAATAGAGTCTATTTAATAATAAATATATTTTAATATTTAAATATAAAGAGTTTATTTTTATTTATAATAATTTTTATTAGAGTATTATACTTTAATAAGAGTACTTTATTTATTTTATAAACTAATTTCTTTACTATTATAAACTCTTTTATAGGTATAAACTTAATTACTTTAGTTAATTAATTTATAATAACTAATATAATATTATATATTTATTTTAACTTTAATTATAGTAATATAAAAAGCTTTATTATAAAGTCTATTATTATACTTAACTATAGTTAATTTAATAGTAGTAGAGGTTATAGTAACTTATAAAACTTAAATTTCTTAAACTTATTTTTATAATAAGCTAAATAGTTATCTAGTATTTTTTTAATTACTTTTTTAAACTTAAGTATTATATATTTATTTATAATTTAATATATTATTTTTTTAATACTAAAGTATCTCTACTTCTTTAACTTATAAAGCTTTTTAATTAAAGAGTTTTTTTATTTTTCTTATATTATCTATCTTTACTAATAGTCTTTTCTATTAAATTTTATTTAATAGAAGTTATATTCCTCTTACTATTCTTTAAAGAGTTAGGTATAGTTTTAAAAGTTATTTACTTTTAGGTTTTAATAATATATAGTAGCTATCTTTTATACTTTTATTTTATTAACTTTTTTTAGTTAGTTATATTAGAGTATACTATCTTAAGTTATTTTTAATATTATATATTATTTTATAAGTTCCTTTTTTATAAAGTTTAATTTTTAATTTAAAGTATCTACTACTTTATTAGACGTTTTTAGTTAATAGTAAATCTTAAAGTTAAAGTTTATAAAATATTTTACTTATTATATCTATTACTAATTTAATTTCTTAGTTATAGTAAAGCTTATTAAGTTTTAGTAGTTTATTTAAACCTTAATTTAATATAATATACTTATATATTATACTTTTTATTATTTAAAGGTATTTACTATTATTAGTAGCTTTTTATTATAAATATTATAATTTAGTTCTACTATTAAGAACTTTTAGAAATAGTAAAATACTAGTCTTTATTTTTTATTTTTATATAGTTATAAAAAAATTACTCTTAATATATAATTTAAAGTCTTTATTTTTATATATATTCTTTTTTTAAGGTTATATATTTATAATTATAGATTTATAAGAAATTTAGCTTTTAATTCTTTAAATACTTTTTATACTTTAAGTTTAAAGTATTTTTATTAATTCTTTTTTATAAGTTTTATTATTAGTACTATAATCCTAAAGTAGTCCTTAATAAATTTTTAATAAAACTTAATAAACTTTAAAAAAGATTATATTTTTTTTATTAACTTAAGTTTCTACTATTTCTATATAGTAGCTACCTTTTTAAAGTTTATAAATTTACCTTTTCTTAAGATTATAAATTCTAAATACTTAATTTTAGTAATATAAAATTTATACTTTTTTAAATAAAAAAGTAATTTATACTTTTTTATTTTCTTAAGTATTTTTTTATATACTTTTAATACTTATCCAGAGTTCTTATAGAGTAGATAAGTATATTATTAAAATATATAATATAAAATATATTTAAATATTTATATAATACCTTATTAATTAATATCTAAAACGGTATAAAAGTATTAGTTAACTTAAAAGGTATAATTATATACTTATATAATATAATTATATAGTAAGTTATTACTTTAAGTAAGCTACTACTTTAATTAACTTTTTTACCCTTTATAGCTACGTAGATTAATAACGTATTTAAATTCTATTAAAATAATACTAGTAATAAATTAAGTAGTATTTATAATACCCTTTTTATATATTTATAAGTTATATTTATACTCTTTATAGTATATATAGTATGTTAAAGTCTACTAGTTTATACTTAACTATATATTAACTTTATACCTTTTATACTTTAGCTACTTTTTAGCCTTCTTTTAAGTAATAATATCTTTTCTCTTTACCTTTAATAGGGTACTCTACTTTTAAATCTACTTCTTTTTATATTATTTATACTTTATAGTAGCCTAGTTTACTCTTTTAAGGCTATTAACTTAGCCCTTAAGTAGTATAGTAGTGTATAACATTACTTTAATACCTCTTTTAAGTTAATTAATTACTATAATAATAGAACTAGGTAATAAGCTCTTATATATATAAATTCAACTATAAATTAATATTAATTAAGCCTTTAATTTATATTAGATACTTAGTATTTTAGCTTTTTATATAGCTTTTAGTAGGGCTACTAGTAATAGTATATAAAACTTTATATTAAACTTTAATATTATTACCTTTAGATTATATACAATTAGGCCAGTACCTTAAAAGCTTACGTAGATATTATCCTTTATAATTAACTAATTATAGGTAGTATAAAAGGCTAGTAAGAACTTAAGCTTAATAATATAATTAATATAATTATATATTAGACTCTTAACCTAGCGTCTATATATCTACTTTAATAGTAAGAAGTAGTTAATATTAAGGAGCTATAAAAGATATAATAAATATACTAGTATATAAAGAGTATATATATTATTCTTCTTATAAATCTCTTAAAATTTAAGTAAATAGTAACTCTTATAGCTATTAAATATTAATAATTAATATATACCTACTCTATACTCTACTATATACTTAATAAAGTACTATAGCTAGGTAATACTAAGCTTATTTATAGTTTAGCTATTATTATTAAGGTTAATAGCCTAATTACCTAGTATATTATTACCCTTATACTAGGTAAAGAGGTAGTACTAGTTAATAAATATAATAAAAAATAAAATTATCTATTTAATAGTATTAATTTTATAAATTAGTATAACCTACTTATAATTATTTAATTAAATAGTCTTTAGTTAACTATATCTCTTTAAGTTAATAATAACTAACTAAGAGGATATCTTATTTATTAAAAAGTTAGTTTTATAATAGTTAAAAGTATCTTTATTATAAATACTATAAATAGCCTTTATATATACTATAAGTTTAAACTAGGTACTTATAGCCTTAAAATCCTTATATAGAGCTTATTATTAATTATAAGGTTAATTAAATTATATTTTAAGGCTTTTTATTTACTTAATAAAGTTTTTAGGCTAGTCTTTATCTATTTACTTAGTATTATATATAGTAAGTAATTAATTTACTATATTATATATAGTACTTAAAAAGGGTAAAAACCTTTATAAATTTAAGTTAAGTATATACTCTATAATTACCTTCTTTTTTAGCTTAATAAGCTTTTTTAAGTTAGGTTAATAATTATATTAAGTAGACTTTTTAGTATATTAATTATATAGTATTAATTAAAAGATGTTAAATATAACTATAATACATTTTACGCTTTAGATTTAATTTTAATTAATAAAGGAGATAGTAAAAAGAATATCTACTTTATTATAAAATAATTAAATAGTAATTAGTTAAGCTATTATAGTTAATAAATAATATATTATAAAAAGTTAGTTAAGGTAGTAGCTTACTTAAAGTAGTAACTTATTATATAGTTATATTAATTTATATTAAGTTTTAAATATAGTTTTTTATTATTATTACATTATAAATAGTAGTAATATAGACTTAACTTAAAAAAATTAATAATAGATTATAGAATAGATAAATTACTAGCTAACTATTTTTACTAGCTTTAATATAATATAACCCCTTATTACCTAATGTATCCTATTAGGGCCTAATAGGCCCTAATATTTTATATAGAGTAAAAATAGGTACTCTTTATCTACCTATATAATATTATTTTCCTTTAATAAATAGACTTACCTTAAGGCTACTTAGGTATATATATCCTACTATAATATTAAGTACTTAAGAATATTAGGTTTTAATAAGTCTAAATTAGGCCTAGCTAAACTAAATATAACTCTTATTTAACCTATATTAATACCTCTTACCTAAGGTTAGTTATATATTAGGCTAGTTTAATATATAACTAATACTACTTAATACTAGTATATATAAATCTAATATTAGTATATATAAACCTTAGCTTATATTTTAAGTATTTTATACTTAACCTTTTTATTTTCTTTAAGTCTCTTTAATTAAGTAACTTAGTAAGTAGTATAATTAATTAACTATTATATATTAGTATATATTAACTTTTTAATATAAAGACTTTACTTTTTTAAACTTTTATACTATTAACTTTTTATTTTAACTATTGTATATTTACTTTTATTAATATAAGTATCCTTAGAGCTATATAGGCCTATAGAGACTTAACTAATACTAATAGTTATAAATAATAATAACTTTTTTTTATTAGTCTATTATTAGCTCTATTTAGCTTTATTAGTCCCTATTAATTTTTAATTAGTAATGTTAACTCTTGTCTAGTATAATATATATTATATAAATAATAAGTTAGTTACTTTTAACTTATATTATATTAAATATATCTTAACTATATTTAAGAGTAAGTTAAAGGTTAACTACTATAAGTTTTTAGCTAAAGGTACTAACTAAATCTCTTTTTAAGTTTTTAATAAGGTAGGTAATAAGATCTACTTATAATATTATTAATATTAAGTAATTAAAAAGGTCTACTATATAGTAAGTATTCTCTTATAAAAATTATATATTTAAAGATAGTTATTTAACTTTATTTAATACTATTAAACTTTATTAAGTTTTAATATACTTTAATTTTCTCTAAAAGATATTTAATACCTTTAAGATATTAGTAGTACTATCTATAATATTATAACTTTTATTTTTAAGTCTACCTTAAAAAATAAGACTATAGTAAAGTATAAGATATATAAAAGTTAAACTAATTATACTTAAACCTTTTTAAGTAATTTAAAGACTAATTAATTCTATTAAGAGATATTAAATATTATTTTATATACTAATAAGCTTTTTATTAACTTAGTAGGTATTCTTAAGGAGAAGGCCTATTAAGCTATTTATAAAAATAACTATAATAAGTATTATTAATTATATAGTAGTTAACTAAACTTTTATACTTATTATATTTAATCTAATATAGTAGAGCACTCCTATAAGTATAGTAATAATATATAATAATATATAAAAATAATTTAAAACTAATATACTACTCTAGGTATAAATATATTACCTTAAAAGGTAAGAAGGCCTAAATTAGCCTATAAAGGCTAATTAAGGCCTAATAGATACTAACTAGTATAAATATCTAATTTTAAATACTAAAATAAGCTAATTAATTTTAAAAAGAAGAGCTATATTAAGTTTAGCCCTATTATAATCCTTATTAATACTTTAATTTAGTTTATTTATACTTAAAAAGAGCTTTATATTTAAGGTTAAAAGAATAAGCTTTATAACGCTTTAATAACTATACCTACTAAGAATCTTATAGTAAAACTCTAGAAGAATAAAAAAGGTAATACTTATAAAATAATTATTAACTAACTTTTAAAAGAGTTAAATTAGTATACTAAAGTTTATTATAATATATAATATATTATACTCTTTATATAAATTCTAAAGAAGTAAACTTATAACTATAAAAGTTAAAAAACTACCTAGGATACTCTTAATAAGATATAATAAATAAGTATTTTTTAAGTACCTTTAAAGGCCCTTTAATACTATTTAGTATTAATAAGTACTAATAGACTCTATTAATTATATTTTTAATAGGATTTAATTATAGAGGAAGATTTTCTAGCATTTTATAATTTTTAAAATTAATTATAATATCTTTAAGTAATATTTTATTTTTATTAAGTATTTTAAATATTTCTTTTAGCTATTAGCTTTTAATAGAGGCTATTAGGCACTATTTAACTTTAATAAAACTAAATAGGTACTACTTTATATAAACTCTTTACTAAATAAACTTTATTTTATAAATATTTTTTTCTTTTTTAGTAATTAATTTTAAATTTTAACTTAAGAAATTTTACTAGTTTATTCTTTACTAAAATATTCTACTTTTTAAAACTAATCTTTATTAAACTCCCTATAGAAAATACGTAAAGAAATATAAAATAAAAAAGTAAATAGTTATATTTAATAAGTTTTAATAGATTTTAAAAAACTTAAATATTAAGTTCTTAAGTCTATTATAGTTTAATAGGTTTTAGTAAGCCCTAGTAATCCTTAGTAGTTAATTTTAAATATTAAAATTTATCTTTTTTTTTTAAAAGTTATTTATAGCCTCTACGCTTTTATATAGAAATTTTAATAGTTAATCTTTTAAAAAATATCTTTAATTTTTTTTAATACTTTTTTAAAGTATTACTATTAATAAATACCTTTATTTCTTATAAATTTTTATTAACGTTATAGCTAGTTTATTTAATAAGGTATTCTTATTTTATAGAGTTTTTTTATTACCTATTAACTATAAAGTTTATTTTATATATATTATTACTTAATTAACGTAGGCTATTAGTAATAGACTTTTATAAGTATAAAGAGAACTTATAAGGTTTATATAACTTTAATAAAAAAGAATAAAATATTAGATATATTTTACCTAACTTAAGTAGGTCTACTTTATAAGCTATTAATAGTAAACTAATATATTTTTTAATTATACTTAGTTTTAAGAATTTTTAATTAAGCTTTTTATTTAATTTTATAAATTTTATATATTAGTTTAATACCTATACCTTATCTTCTATTTTAAGTTTAAGAGGTTATCTTTTTTTATTTATAATACTTCTTTAGTACTTTTATACTACTTTAAGTTTTTTATATACTTACGCTTTAATTTTTAGTATATATTCAGACGGCAACCCTACATTAGGAAATAGATGCATCCTATTTAGGCAATCCGGGTCTCTTGCGCAATTCTGCGCTACGCCTAAACGGGCAACCAACCTCAACGTTACCTTATAAAACTGCCCTCCCTCTCGCTGTCATTTTCCTCCCTTTACACTCTACTCCTACCCCTTCATCCGCCACGCACCGGCCAACCTTTCAGCCTAACTGACCCGTCTAACCCCGGCCTCTATGAGGCATTTTCCTCAAATCTAGTTGCCTGCGTCACAAGAGCCAGAACTACCCTACCCTACCCTACACTGCAGATAGACAGTGCCCAATCTCTTAAGCCTATGTCCCATTCCGTCCAGCTACCAGCTTCAGCTTCAGCTTCAGAACGCACTAAAGCCCGTTGCCGCACAAATTTCTTCTAGACACCTGCCCGCAACGGGTCTATGAGCGAGAGGCCCCTTCCCCCCCTCGTCCCCATCCCGACCTCTTCCGCACCCGCTACGATCGAGGGAAGAATCCGGCCCCCTCCTCCTTCCAATTTCTACGGTACAGCCCAGCACCTCCTCCAGCGGCTGCTGAGTCTCAGAATCTCCCCTCCCCTCCCCCGTTGGGTCAAATCGCCGAGACACGGGTGCTCCTGCAATGCACTGACGCGCACGTATGACTTAGTAGAAAGCAAATAGCACGGCCGTCATGCTGTCTCAGGTCGGATGGCTCCACCTATAGCACCCTGTTCCTTTCAGTTGAGGACGCTCCGCCAATCCGCTCTGTTATCCTGCAGCGCGCTCGGGTTGGATCCCTCGACCAGGACGCGGCCGGCCATTTGCATCAGGCACTAACCTCGTCCGCATGGTCTCCGAATGCACCGCCTCTGTTAGTCTCTCAACTCTACAAGTAACGTTGTAATGCAACCCTACTCAGCCGCCGATTCCGCCTGCCCAGGATTCAGGAGCTTCTAGGCGCTTGCAGCTGCTGAAGCTGATCCCTCTCGCCCGATTCGAGTCAAGCCGGTGTGGTTGAAGCGCAGAGCTCGCTACCCGCTGCAGAGCTATTACAGTATTGTAAGCTTCCATGGATCACTGCCCCGCTCCGGACTCGTCAGTGGCATTTACTGCGCCCTTATCTATTTCCCTTTGGAGCGAATGAATGCGTAGCCTTCACGCCATCGTCTCAGCTCCAGCATGCCAATACTACGACCTGTCCCTCGGTCCAGTACCCAGGACCAATCCTCTCTCCCGTTACCTCGCTACCTCGCTCTCCTCCCTAGCTCCAGTTCCCCGACGGTGACGCGGCCGCTCACCCGCATAGTACTTTCATCTGGTACCGCCCTCCCTCGTCAGCGCTATAGTACTAGCTGGATGTTCTGCCATGCACAGGATATGCGGCGCAACGCCTTGATGTAACTAGCAAGGAAACAGAACCCCCGCAGGTCGATCATGCATCGTCCAGCACGGGACCCGTCCGACGAAGAGGGTGATTAGGGTTCAACTTCGTTCGTCCTTCTTGCATGGCGCGGATTCACTAGCCGCTCCGTCCACGCCGCCATTTCCGCGAATAGATGCGGCATTTATGCATCCTCGACCTGCTCAGGGAGGTGTCGGCGGCGGCGGCGGCGGCGGCGACATATAAAGCAGCAGTCCGTTCGCAGAAGGTGATGCACAAGAGTCATCATTACCTAGAGAAGTCGCCAACTTGCTACGCCAGCATGTCCTCTTACAGCACTCCTTTGGTTCCCCCTTCGTTGCCTTTAAAGATACTTCCATACGTTCCCGGAGCGTCCAAGTCCAAGTCTAAGCCCAAGCCCAAGTCCAAGCCCAGGTTAGAGGCGAATCCAATGGCGGGCGCTGAATCGCCGGCTACATCCAAGACGGCAGAGCATACCCATTCAGCACTCGACTTCGAAGATAATGGAGAGCGTTCCCATGTTGAAGACGAGTTGACGATGATAAATTGGAATGCATCGTTACCTAGTCCGCACGAAGCTACACGGGCCTCACATTCGACAGGCTCTGGTACGTACTTGCTGCTCGTTACGAGACAATGGAATTGAACTAACTCGCAAGTAGCAGACGTGGAAAGGCTAGAGTACCACGAGCCGAGCTGGCAATCACTTGTCGGGGAAGGGACGGATCACGCTCTAGGCGTTACGACGAGAAATTCGGCACTAATCGGGCCGTTTGACGGAGACAGTCTAGGTAAGTATGCGTGTAGGATGAAGGGCTAATCGACTAATTCGCAGTAGACTTCCCTCTAATTTTAGAAAGCGATGCTCCTGAAGAGCACCATACAGAAACGCAAGATAAACCTAGCAACGGAGCGTTGGGGTATCAAGGAAGCGGTTACCATGCGGTTGCTGGTGCCGAACAGGACCCTGTTGGACAATATAGCAATCTCAATGCTATCACCATGCATGTTTTTTCCGAGGAGGTTACAGAGGATATTCGCCGTGGTAAGTAATGCCCAAGCACTGGTTGAGTGGCCGAATATTAATAGGTATCGAAGTGCCATTGCCAGCGGAGGACCCACTACTTTTCGACGTAACGACCGGGTCGCCATGGACACGCAAACGAACACACAGCTTACCTGACACAGTCGTTTCCTCAGCACAAGCGGCAGATGTTGCATCCGGAGCAGAGACAGAGGACTCTCGTTCAGTGAAGCGGCAAAGGTTGTCACATCAACAGGCAGAAGGCCCGATACTCAACCATGTACCCACACCGAAGCCAACGCCCCTGCCGACACCTAATAGCCCAGACTGCCGCTCTATAGCCAGCGATGAACCTGGCGGCCAAGGTGGCGACTTCGGAAGCCCGGTCTCATCGCAAGACGATGTTGAAGAAGAGATTGGCAACGATGACACGCATGGGTGGGGAATGATTGAGGACCCGGTCCCTTCTCCAAGACAGACCTCTTCTTCCAATGAGACAGAGGACGATCAGTACATTGGTCTAGATTCGGACAGGCGCGAAGAGAATAGGGAAGGCAAAGTTGGTGAATATGGAGAATGCCGCGACGACGGAGCTGACCGGCTCGATAAGATGCCCTGCAGGCCTTTGGCGAAAACCTCTCAATCTTGCTCTCCAGGAACATCCGGTCCTGGAGCGAAGGACGGAGACGACAGCAATGTTGATCATGGATCCAGCATCAATATGTCTCGTCGGATAACCGATCTTACGCTTTACCCTGTGCCGAAAGGCTCGTTAATTGTAGCGATTGTTCGTAATCGTGACCCAGAATGGCCCCTCGACATAGCAGTCTTAGGTTACGAATTTCTCGGCAAAGAAGGCAGAGTCATCCGCACGACCCAGATATCACCAGATTCGTGGATACTGCTAGGATTCCGGCATGATGATACTTCCTTAGCCCCCTCGATTCGCGAAAGCTCGAATACGGACTGGATGGACGAGTCTTACGCGGATGCTCGCAACCAAGAATTAAACCGCTTAGACCGCGAGTCAGATGAAGAGAGCGAGGACGAAGAGGAAGAGGAAGACACTAGAAAACATAACCACCGAACAAACAAGCGGTGGCGAAAGTCAGACGATGTGCGGTTGCTCTCTTACAGGGATAAGCAGGATATGAAGTGGGAGGAAATCTATAACCGCTTCCCAGATCGGTCTGAAAGCGCAGTAAAACAACGCTACGCCAATTTGCACAAGAAAGGCTCATAGGATATGTTGCGTATGGTCTATTATGGCTTCACAGTGTTCCCAGCAATACGGACTTCAAGGTCTTGTTGATGTCCTGGTACTGCACCATTGCGCCGAAGTGTCGAGAAAGGTCAAAAAAAGAATACCATCTCTACGAATCAGGAGCAGCATGCTCAATAAGCATGCTGACTCGACGGACGATATGCTGCTGCCTGGACAGAGCAGACTCATAATCCCATTGACACAACCGAATCGATTGCTGTATTTGGAAATGGAATCGCCAACTCACGCTAATACGTTCAGAGGTCATTGTTAAATAGAGGGCAATTAAGGAGGAGCATAGAGGGGTAAGGAGTATATAATCTTCGTTATGGGCTTAGCGTCTTTCTGCAATTCTCAATAGGTATTAACATATTGAATATAAAGTATAGTCAGATCTGTGACAGCATAGAATAGGTAACATTGACGTGCAGCTAATCATCAGTAGGCCATTCGGAGCCTGGATCTGGGACCCGAATGCGACGTTCGAGAAACCGTCGTCTTGCTAAAGGTAGTGGTGATAGGCCTCTCGCTACCCTGCGTTTCATGTCATACTACAGTGGTGACCGAAATCGGTTTCCGGTCCTTGCACTTCGGTTATTCTGCGCGCACGGCCGCTGGAAAGGCGCCTTACTAAATAGATAATAGCGCTTTGCAGGGGCGGTACATAAGGCTTGAAAAGTGGCGAAAGCATAAGCTGCGCCACATGTACCTCTACCTATCCTCCAGCCGGTGCGGCTTGGTCGTCCCCCTGTCGGTGGTGGCAAAAACTTTCCACAAATCAGTTTCAATACTGTTACATAGAGTACCACGATTAGATGTTAGGTAAGCTGATATATTGATACCTAGCTGTCGCAGGCGAAGCATTGTCGAAAGCACGTGCGAGAGCTGGCTGCGTTAGTAATCTTGCTGTGGTTCTTGCAAATAAGCTACGGCTCAGGTTAACTATTATACATGACACAATCAATTACACACAATATACTATATTCATTCGTTTTAACGTAAACAACCACCCCACGCATACAAAAGTGCGACACTAGCAAACATATACAGAGTGTACTATTCTAGAGGTCAAGTTGCACCCTTACTACGTAATAGCTCCACAACCGCCTTGTAGCCTTCAGATGAAGCCGCCTGGAGTGCGTTGTCGTAGTATCCACCCTGCGCGTTGAC
>JACVRA010000006.1:2253-15062 GCA_019828545.1 Paracamarosporium sp. OC-R06-R3 | reverse complement strand
AATTTAAGTAAGTTATAGCTTTTATAGCCATTAATAATAAGTAAATGTATTATACTAATAATATACTTCTTTATATACTTATTAAAGTGCTTTAATTAATATAGACTAAGCTTATTTATTATTTAGCTATTCTTAAAGACTATAATAACCTAATTATATAATAAATCCTTTTCTTTATACTAGATAGAAAAGTAGTATTTACTTTAAAAAATAATAAAAAATAAAATTAGCTATTTTATTATATTAATACTTTAAATAATTATAGTTTATTTCTAGTTACTCTACTATATACTCTTTAGTTATCTTTAATACTTAGAGTTTATAATAACTACTCTAGTTAATATTATACCTATTATAAAGCCTAATTTATTAAAATTATAAATATTTTCATCTTAGATACTATACTTAACTTTAGTATTCTTTATAAGCTAAAATTAACCTTATATAACTTTAAAATCCTTATTAAGAGCTTTTTTATAATTATACTTTTAATTAAGCTTTATTATAAGCTTTAGTTAGTACTTAATAAAGTAATATAACTACTTTTAATTAACTAACTTATAATAGTATATAGCTAATAAAGTATTAGTTATATCTTTAATAGTAGTAAGCTAAGATAGAAATCTTTATATATTTAAATTAAGTATATATTATATAATTACCTCCTCTTCTCTTATAGTAAGTCTTATTAAGTTAGGTATATAATTATATTAAAAGGTTTTTTTAGCGTATTAATTACTTAGTATACTTTTAAAGACTTTATAAATAACTATAGTATGTTACTATATTAAAGTTACGTCTTATTTAATAGCCTAAAGTATAAGCTATATTTTAGCTTTTTTTAATTTAGGTAGTTTATTTTATTATTAAAATATTATATTATACTATAGGTAATAGTATATTTTAGTAAGGGCTTAATAAAGTATTTAACTTACTTATTTATCTAACTTACTATATATATACATTAATCTTTTATAGATTTTTAATAGTTTTAATTTTATACTTATTATTTTTTAGTTTTAACTAGGTCTTAATTAAAGTATTCTGAAGTATTAGGTTTAAAAGTAATTTATAAAAGGTTAAGTATATTTTAGTTTCTTTTAGTAATTTAAGCTTATTTATAACTAATTTTTTATTTTTTAGAATTTTAAAGGGTTTTATTTATAAATAATCTAGTTTTTTACTTTACTATTTAATTTTAAAGTTTTTTTATACTAGGAAAACTTTATCCCCCCTTTTAAAGATTAATTTTTTAATTCTTTATTTATTTATATTCTTAAATACTAAAAGGGCTTTGTAAGATATTTTATTTTATAAAGTTTTATATATTTTCTTTATTTTTTAAGTCTTTTTTTAGGCTTTTATAGTAGTACTTTCTACGTCTTTAGAGTCTTAATAAGCTACTAACTTATATTTATAGTTAATATAGTATAGTAAATAGCCTATTATATTTAATCTAATATTATTATATATTAACTATATTATTAATAAAAGTTTAACCTAGTTATTTTATTACTTATTTACGTAGAATTATAGGTATTATTTTAATACTTAATTTATATATTTTATTTATTTATTTATTTATAAATAAAAAGTTATTAAGAGCTTTTTATATATTCCTAATATATTTATAAATATATTTTAGTATTTAAATATAAAGAGCTTATTTTTATTTATAATAATTCCTATTAGGAATATTAGTATAAGTAGTTAAAAGATTTATACTAGGTATATTCTAAATAGAGGTATATAGGAGTACGTAATAAGAGGTAAACTAAAGATTAATTAACTAACCTATAGGCCTAGTATAAAAGAATATAAAAAAGCTATTAAGCTATTTATAGCTAAAAGCTAGCTATATAGATAAACTTAATCTATATTATTAAAATTCCAACTTATTTAAGTTTCTAATAATTATAGCCTAATTAAGCTATTAAGGCCTAATATAATTAGTAAGTTTTAAGCTTTATTATACTTTCTTTTACTTAAACGCTATAGATAGTCTTATATTTATACTTATTAAATTTATATAGGCTGGTTAGCTACTAAATATTATATTCTTAATTATAAATTTATCTATTTAGAGTTACTAAAGGACTTAGTTTATTTAAATATCTATTATAAAAGCTTTTAAGCTTATAAAAAGCTTTTATAAAGTTTAAGGCTAAATATTATATAAAATTTAAATTATAGTTTAGCTATTATAGTACCGTCCCTAGCTAATTACTATAATAAATAAGACGTATTATTAATAATAGTATATTAACTACCTTAATAATATTAATTACTTTAATAATATTAACTACTTTAATAATATAAGCTACTTTAACGGAGCTAGTCTACAAAAGGCTAGCTTTTAACTAAGTAATTAATAGATTTATATTAAATAGAAGATAAAAAACCTTTTCTTTTTATTTAATATCTTATATTAGTATTTTACTAATATATAGATACTAAACGTAGTACTATTAATTTAACTTATTAAGCTAAAACTTCTTTACTTATTACTCTTATAATACTAGCTATTTAACTTAATATTTTAATATTTTATATATAAGTTTATTAACTAAGATTTCTTCTACTTTTTATTTTTCTATACTATTAATAGGTATTATTAGTAACTTAAGTACTTTTTATCCTAGTAATAAATCTTATAAATCTTTATAAAATAAATTTTAAATAAATATATTATATATTTTAAAATTCTAGGATACCTTTAGTTAATAGGTATAACCTATTTACTTTAGTATCTTAAAGAGGCCTTTTTACTTATTTAATAGCTTTTAACTAGGCTATAATATAATTAGGTTTCAAATATTAAGGTATACTATATTATTAATACTTTAATTAATTAATTTATAATATTAATTAACTATTAATTATATTTAGTTTTAAGTTTTTTATATATTATCCTTAGTTAACTACTAAGTTGTATATATATACTAGACTAGCTTTTAAGTATTTTAAATATTTATTTAATTATTTAGTTAGGTTAATAGTAGACTAGTTTAATCTTAACTCTACTATAACTTAAAGCTATATAAAATCTTATATAGGGATATATTAATAGCTAAATTAAATAGTATTATTTAAGCTTTATTAATTAATAGTAATAGTAAGCTTTAGTTATTTTAATAATAAAATATAAAAGACTAAAGGTATTAATTAATATATTTATTTATAATCTCTATTTAGCTATTAGTTTTTTTATAATAGATAGTTAATAGCTTAACTTTAATACCTAATATCTTATAAAACTTAAATTAAAACGTTAAAATAAACTATAGGCTATAATCTAAGATAATAATTTTTAAAATATAGTTAAATTAATAAATCTACTATATAAATAGTTTAGCTATACTATAGGCATTTATATTTTTATAGTATAAGATAAATACTATGTATTTTAATAGTCTATTAATAATAACTATAATCTAATTATAACTAATTTTATCTTTTAAAAACTTTTTAAAATCTATATAGAGATACTATATAGGCTAATTAAAAATAGGTAAAGAATATAGTAGGCCAGCTAACTAAGTCTACTAAAAATAAATATATCTATATAAGATATAGTTATATATATATAACTTATAAATAACCTTTATTTCTTTTTAATAGTATTATTAGGCTAGTAGTTAATAAATCTTAGTATAATTAAAATAAGTAAAAGACTTCTAATTATAACCTTTATAAATAAAGTATATATATAATATTAAATTAGGCTAAAAACAAAGTTAATTATTATATAGTAGTAATCTATTTTTAATTTAATACTTATTAAGTAGACTACTTTATTCTTTCTAAAAGCCAGCTTAATTTATTTATAATAGGGCTTTAATTAGTTTTAAGAAATTTAAACTTATAAAATTTTAATTAATTAGTAAGGTAAATACCTTAACTTAAGCTATTAATTAAGTTATATATCTTAAAGCTAAATTAAAATTAATTTGGCCATCTAATCTATATAGACTAAAAAAGACTTAAGATTAATTTATTAATAGGGTATACTATATACTTAGTTTAATCTATATTAAAGTAAAAGGGTTTACTTATAGTAGGGCTATTAAGGCTTTAGTAATAGAAAAGCATTTTAGTAATAAAAAGTAGTTAAGCCTTAATTAAGTATTAAAAATACTTAATAATATATTAAGGTAAAACTAATTTTTTTTATATAAAAAAAGTACTTATAATTTAAATAACTAAAGAGTTAAAATATAATTTAAATTAACTAAAAAGAAAAGAAAAAGTATAAAGATTTTTTTAAACTATATATTAATTATTTTATTCTTTAATTTTATTTTAATCTATTTATACTCTTTCTACTTTAAAAGAGTACCTTAAGTACTCTCTTTATTAAAAGAGAGTAGTATTATATAATTCCTCTAAGTACTTTATCTACTAAGAAAGAGTATTATTATATAAGTCTTATTAATTTATTTTACCCTATAGAGTCCCTTTATTACCTTAATTAATATTAGGCCTAGAGGGCCTTAATACCTTATATATATTATTTAGTAATTGTTTTTTTATACTTATAATATTACCCCTTTATTTAAGGTTTTTATTTTAAAGATTTGTTTAATTTATTAACTATACTACGTTGTATTATTTAGGTATAAAGATAGGTACTTTTATTTTATTATATTTTTTTCTTTTTTATTTTTATCTATTTAACTATACTAAAAGTTTAGACTTCTTTAATTAAATACTTTTACTATTATATTACCTAGATTTTTACTCCTAGTATTAAGATACTATCCTCTTATAGTTATTATAAAAAAAAGAATTTAAAATATATAATAGAATTATTAACTAGTTACTATACTCTTTATATTTATATATAGTATTATTATAATTTAATACTATTAAAAATAAAGTAGTAAAAAATAAAGAATAAATAATATTATCTTTAAATTAATATTCTTTACTTAGAGGAGTTTTTAACTTATACTTAATAAGAGCTATTAAAGGCTTAAAAAAAAGAGTATTATTATAAGTATAAAAATACTACCTTTATAAAATAGTTAAAAGAATTAAAGTATATAATAAAGTTAATTAAACTTTCTTTATTTCTTTTTTTAATTGATATAGTTACTATTATAGCTCTACCTTTTAAATCTTTACTATTTAAATTCTTAGTTAATTCTGGCTAGTTATAGGCTAATTCTTCCTTATTTAACTTCTTTAATTTCCTTTATAATTTTAATTCTAGCCCTTTTTTTTTTAGGTTTTAGATTATATTTCTTTAGAAGTATATCTCTACGTGCTTATATTAAAAGCCCTTTAGTAATTTCTTATAATTTATAAGGTTTTCCTTTAGTTCTTATATATTATATTACTTTAACTATTCTTTTTATAATACTAGATATTTAAGTTAACTATTAACTTTTTATAGGTCTTTAATTACTTTAATTTTGTACTTCTTATTCTTTAATTTTAACTAGGTCTTAATTAGAGTATTTAAAGGTACTAGTTTTAATAATAATTTATAAAAGGTAGAGTATATTTTAATCCCTTTAAGTAATTTAAATTTATTTATAATTAATTTTTTATTTTCTAGAATTTTAAAGAGTTTTATTTATAGATAATCTAGTTTCTTACTTTACTATTTAATTTTAAGATTTTTTTATAATAGGAAAACTTTATCCCCCTTTTTAAAGGTTAGTTTTTTAATCCTTTATTTATTTACATTCCTAAATATTAAGAGGACCTTATAGGATATCCTATTCTATAGGGCTTAATATATTTTTTTTAATTTTTTAAGCCTTTTTTTAGGCTTTTATAGTAATGCTTTCTACGTTTTTTAAGTTTTAATAAGCTATAAGTTTATACCTATAATTAGTATAGTATAGTAAATAGCCTATTATATTTAATTTAATATTATTATATATTAATTATATTATTAAAAGGAGTTTAACTTAGTTATTCTACTATTTATTTATATAAAACTATAAATATTATTTTAGTATTTAATTTATATACTTTATTTATTTATTTATTTAGAAATAAAAACTTATTAAGAGCTTTTTTATTATTTCTAAAATATTTATAAACGTATTCTAGTATTTAAATATAAAAAATTTATTTTTATTAATAATAATTTAATCTAGGGTGCTATATTTTAAGAGTAGTATTTTATTAACTTTATAAATTAATTTCTTTACTATTATAAACTTTTTTATCGGTATAAACTTAACTACCTTTATTAATTAATTTATAATACTTAATATTATATTATATATTTTTTTTAACTTTAGCTATAGTAATATTAAAAGCTTTACTATAAAGTCTATTATTATACTTAACTATAATTATTTTAATAGTGATAGGAATTATAATAACTTATAAAACTTATATTTCTTAAACTTATTTTTATAATAAGTTAAATAGTTATTTATTACCTTCTTTACTACCTTCTTAAGTCTAAGTATAGTATATTTATTTATAATTTAATATATTATTTTTTTAATATTAAGATATTTCTATTTTTTTAACTTATAAAGCTTTTTTATTAAAAAGTCTTTTTAGCCTTTTTATATAATCTACTTTTACTAGTAGTCCTTTCTATTAAATTTTATTTAATAAAAGTTATACTCCTTTTATTATTCTTTAGAAAGTTTAACGTAGTCTTAAAAGTTATTTATTTTTAATTTTTAATAATTAAGAATAACTACTTATTATACCTTTAGCTATTATATATAGTATTTTAGGTTTATTTAATAATATTATTTCTTTAATTAGTTATATTATAAAGTACTATTACTTAATACCTTTAATAGTATAATTTATATTTCTTATTCTTTTCCTATAAGATTTAATTTTTAACTTAGGGCGTTTACTACCTCGTTTAACGTCCTTAGTTAATAGTAAATTTTAAAATTAAAGTTTACTAAAAACTCTATTTCTTATATTTATTATTAATTAAGTTTTTTAATTATAGTAAAGCTTATTAAATTTTAGTAATCTATTTAAATCTTTATTTAATATAGTATATTTATATACTATACTTTTTATTATTTAAAGGTATTTATTATTATTAGTAATTTTTTATTATAAATATTATAATTTAATTCTACTTTTAAGAATTTATAAAAATAATAAAATACTAGTTTTTATTTCTTATCTTTATATAGTTATAAAAGAATTATTTTTAGTATATAGTTTAAAGTATCTATTTCTATATAAATCTACCTTTTAAGGTAGTATATTTATAGTAATAGGTTTATAAATAATTTAGTCTTTAGTTTTTTAAATACTTTTTTAGCTTTATTTATAAAGCCTTTTTATTAGTGTTTTTTTATAAGATCTATTATTAGTACTATAATTTTAAAATAATCCTTAATAAAGTTTTAATAAAAGTTAGTAAACCCTAAAAAGAATTATATATTTTTTATTAACTTAAGTTTTTATTATTCTTATATAGTGGCTACCTTTTTTAGATTTATAAATATACCTTTTTTAAAGATTATAAATCCTAGGTACTTTATTTTAGTAGTATAAAATTTATACTTATTTAAGTATAATAATAAATTATTCTCTTTTATTTTAATTAATACCTTTTATATATATTAAACATATTCTTTTAGTATACCTTTAAAATAGATTAAAATATTATTTAGGTATACTATATAAAATATATTTAAGTATTTATATAATACCTTATTAATTACTACTTAAAATATAGTTAAGGTATTAGTTAACTCTATAAGTATAATAGTAAACTTAAATAGTCTATATTAAATTTAAAATACTATTCTTTATTTATACCCTTTTACTATTTATATTTAGTAGAATTTATTTCTTATATTAAACTTTATAAATTACTTAACTCTTTAAAGTTAATTTATAAGCTTTATTATTAGTAGTAGTAGGTAGTAGTTCTTTATTATATTATTATTTAAATATTTATAGTTAATATATAGGTATAGTCTTCTATTCTTTTTTAATATAAAGTATATAGTAGAGGCTATTAGGCTTTTATTATATTTAATAAACTTTTTTATTAAGTTCTTTTTAATCTATTTTACTAACTTTTTTTATTAATCTTATAATAATAGTAATAATTATTTAGGTTATAACTTTATACCTTTTTATAAATAAATCTTATAATCTTATTTTTATTTAACTAGTAAGGTTTTACCGTTTTTTTTATAAAAGAGTTTCTTAAAATTTTTATATTTTAATAGAATAAATAAAGCCTTTTAGCCTTTAATCTATACCTAGCTTTTTCTTATTTATATAATCTTAGTATTTTAAAGTTTCTTTTTAAGAATTTTTACTATTTTAACTTTAAAAATCTTTTATATTTATTAGTTTATTTTAGGAGTTATTAATTATATCTTCTTTTTATAAGGCTACCTTACTTTATTAGTTATTAGTATAGCTTATTTAGTTATAATTATTTATTTTCTCTAGTCTATTACTAAGTTATATTATTTAAGTTAATTATATTCTATAATTACTTTTATAGCTTTTATTTTTAATATAGTAAACCTTTATTAGCTTTTAAATTCCTTAATATCTACTAGTAAAGGTAGAGTTTTTAGTTATAAATATCCTTTTTTATACTCTTATAATAGTATACTATTTATTATTTTTAATTTAAATAACTAGTTCTTTTTTTTATAAGGTAATTTTAGCCTTTTAATTATATTCTTAAAGATTAAATATTCTATTACTCTTAAGTTAATTAATACCTTTACTTAAAATCTTTTAATTATAATAGTTTTAGTAAGCTATAGTTTTTTATTAAGGTTTTTTATAGCTTTTTTTTATTATTATTATACCTTTACTAGCTTAGTCTTTAGTTTAATAGGCTTTTAGTTTTTTAACTTTATTAATATTAACTATTAACTCTTAACTACTTAAATTTTTATATATTAGTATTTATAAGTACTTTTTACTTAATTATAATATTTTTTTTTAATAGGGTTTTTTTTTTATACTAGTAGTAATTCTTTATTAGGTATTTTTATTATTATAAATCTTTATACCTTTATTTATAAAACTTATAAGCTATTATTTTTTTTTTATAAGGTATTTTAGATAGTTTTTTATTTTATAGTTTCTTTAGTCCTTTATTATATAAACTAGATTTAATTATAGTAGATATTTTTAAATATTATATATATATAAAATATTAATAAATTTACTATTTAATTCTTTTAGCTATATTTTAGTTATATATTTTTAATTTTAGTATATAGGGTAAGTATATAGGTAGTACTTATACTATTTAAGACTAGTATACTTTTTACTCTATTTTTCTTAGTTATAGACGTAGTATAATTAAACTTTATATTTTTAATTCATTAATTTTATATATTTATAATTACTTAATATCTTAGTAATTAACTTTTATTTTATTTTATAAATATTATAGGTATTCTTATAGTAGTACTATTATTTAATTTTATTATAATTATTTTTTGGTTAAATTTATTATATAGATATTAATATAATTCTTTATTATTTTTTAGTCTACTTATAGGTATCTTAAGGCTTAAGCTCTATAATTTTAATTTTGTTTTAGTAATTAAGAGTTAAGTAGTTTTTTTATCCATAAACTTAATAAACCTTTTATAATACTTAACTTATAATTTTATTCTTAATAATTTCTATTTATATTTTCTACTATAGGTTACTTACTTTAGTAACCTTTTAACCTATAGATTTTTATAATTCTTTAGCCTTATTATTTTTAAGTAATAAAGGCGTTTTTAGTTTTAAGTTTACTATTTTTACTTTTATAATTCTAGTCCTTTTTTTAGCTTTAGTTTAGTTTTTAAATAATTTACTTTAAAGTATCCTTTTTTTTTTATATATTAGGTATACTTTATTTTAGTAGTATTTTTACCTTTTATTTTATATATTAAAGTTCTTTTCTTTTTTTTTTATAGTTATTTTATTTTTATTTTAGACTTTATTTACTATAATAATATTACTATCCTTATTTTATTATTTTTATTTTTTATAGCTATTGGCTTTAGTAGTAGATATTTTTTAAATACCTTTTTTTTTTCTTAGCTTTATTTATATAGATAGTTATTAATTTTAATTAAAGTCTTAATTAAATCTTTTAAATCTTTAGGCTTTTTATAATATACTAGTCTATTCTTTATAAATTTCTTTAGTTTATTATAGTAGACTAATTAAAGGAGGTTATTATCTTAGTCTATCTTATTTTTAAGATATTTAAATACTATAGTATACTTTTCTATTAATCTAGTTTATCTTAGATATTAAATTTATTATTCTATTTACTTTCTTTTATTAATTTTTTTAAATATAATAGCTATTTTTTCTTTAAAGGTTTTCTAGCTCTTAAAGATATTTTATATTTCTTAAAAGTAGTTTTTAAGTTTTTTATCTTTTTTTGACTAGTTATTCTTTAATAACTATATTTATTTTATAGTATTACTAATTATATATATACTAGCTACTAAGATTTTATTATAGTTTATATTAATTTAGTAGTTATAAGTATATAGCTTTATATTTATTAAAAAGGGTTTAAGTTTAAACGGTATTCTATTAAATAGCTCTAAAATTTTAAAGGTTTCTTTATAAACTATTAATTTCTAGTTTATTTTTTAACTTATAGCTATATAATAATTTATTTTAGCTACTTTTATAATTATTAAATAGAATTGGCTTACTTGGCTATTACTATAGCTACGTTTATTATTAATCTAGAAGTAATACTTTCTACTATAGCCTAAGATATTTATAAACTTAATAGTATTACTATTATTTTTTAATATTAAGTAGTAAAAGTGTTAATAGAGTATATTATATACCTAGTTTAATTTATACTAAAGTAGGAGGGTTTACCTATAGTAGGGCCATTAGGGCTTTAGTAATAAAAAAGTATTTTAGTAATAAAAAGTAGTTAAGCCTTAATTATATATTAAAAATACTTAATAATATATTAAAGTAAAATTAATTTTTCTTATATAAAAGTAGTACTTATAATTTAGATAACTAAAAAGTTAAGATATAATTTAAGTTAATTATAAAAAAAAAGAAAAGTATAGAGATTTCTTTAAACTATATACTAATTATTCTATTTTTTAATTTTATTTTAATTTATTTATACTCTCTTTACTTTAAAAGAGCGCCTTAAGTGCTTTCTCTATTAAAAAAAAGTAGTATTATATAATTTCTTTAAGTACTTTATTTATTAAGAAAGAATACTATTACGTAAGTCCTATTAATTTATTCTACCCTATAGAGTCCCTTTATTACCTTAATTAATATTAGGCCTACAGGGCTTTAATATTTTATATATATTATTTAGTAGTTATTTCTTTATACTTATAATATAATTATTATACTAAGTAGTCTTAAGATTTATTAAGTCCTACTCTTATTAACTTAAAATATTTACTTAAGTATTATTCTTACCTAGAGTATACTAGATTTAGAAGTTAAATAGAGCTAATAGCTTTAATTAATAAACTTACCTAATATTAAGTACCTTAATAGTTATAAAGTACTTTAAGAATTAGTAATTAAAATATACTTATATAATAGTCTACGTAGAAACTAGTTTAATATACTATTTAATAAAGGCTATAATAATAGTAAATAGCTTCTTATTATAAATCTTTTAGTTTAATTCTAAGCCTAATAGTACTTAACTATAAAAAATAATTAAATAAATTTAACTATTAAAGTATTTTTATAATAAAATATTTATAATTACTTTATTAGATATATTAGTCTCTATTCTAGTAGGTAGCTTTAAATTAAAATAGTAGAGTATAAAAATTGCTAATAATACTTTTTTAATTTAATTATATACCTTATTATAGTCTAAATTTTATATAAGTAGTACTTAAGGACTTTATAAAATACTTAATAGTCTAATAATATATAAAAAGTCCTATATAAACTGTTAATAAAATCTAGTATAACCTAAAAAGGACTTAATTATAGTAATTATAATTAATTTCTTTTAATTATATAGTACTTCTATTTTAGTAGGATTAACTTTTAAACTAATATTAATAAATACGTAGTCTAAATATTAAGTTTAAAAAATATAAAACTTACTTTTTTTAATATTAACTTAAAGGTCTACCTAGTATAGCCTATTAGATATCTTTTTTATATAATTAATATATTCCTTAAGGTTATTTAAATAGATTAGGATATCGTTTAGATAGACTATATAAAAGTTATTTAAATAATTAATTAAAATATTATTTATATAGCATTAATAAGTAGTAGGTCTATTATATAAATTAAATAATAATATCTTATACTTATAAATACTATATTAAGTTTAAAAGGTAATATACTTTTTTAATTTTAAATCTATCTTAATCTTATTAAACGTAGCTTAAATATTAAGCTTTATAAATAGCTTTACCTTAAATGGCTAAGTTAATAGCTTATTTATTTAAGGGATTAAATAAACGTTTATATAGATAAATTAATTTAATTTATAGTAATTAATATAAATTTAAAAATTACTATTTAATTTCTATACGTAAAGGATAGGTAATATAAAGGGGTTATAGTTATATTTAATATATTTCTTTTATAAGTACTTTAGTATATACTTCTTAATAGCCTTTAATTCTTTAAGGCTTAATTTATATAGTAGACTATAGCTATTTAGTAGTAACTTATTAAATATAATCTTATAATTATAAAATTAATATTTAAGTAGTTTATTAATAGTAGTTTTATTAAATATATTATAATAGACTTATTAAATTAGTAGTAGCTTTTAATAAATAAATTATATATTATTAAAATTATTAAATTTTATTTAAAGATAATTAGTTATCCTTTTA
>JACVRA010000596.1:0-15142 GCA_019828545.1 Paracamarosporium sp. OC-R06-R3 | reverse complement strand
AATTATATATAAAAGGTACTTAATAGGCTATGTTAGATAGATCTTTAAGTTAATATTAAGAAAAGTAAGTTCTACGTCTTTTAAACTTAATATTTAAACTATATACTTATTAATACTAGTTTAGAGGTTAATCCTACTAAGGTAAAAGTACTATATAATTAAAAGAAGTTAATTATAATTACTATAGTTAAGTCCTTTTTAAGCTTTACTAAATTTTATTAATAGTTTATATAAAACTTTTTATATATTATTAAGTTATTAAGTACCCTATAAAGCCCTTAGGTACTATTTATATAAGATTTAGACTATAATAAGGTATTTAATTAAATTAAGAAAGTAGTATTAGTTATCTTTATACTCTACTATTTTAATTTAAAGTTATCTATTAAGATAAAGACTAATATATCTAATAGAGTAATTATAAATATCCTATTATAAAAGTACTTTAATAATTAAACCTATTTAATTACTTTTTATAGTTAAGTACTATTAGGCTTAGAATTAAACTAAGAGATTTATAATAAGGAATTATTTATTATTATTATAGCCTTTATTAAATAGTATATTAAATTAGCTTCTACTTAAGCTATTATATAAATATATTTTAATTATTAATTACTAAAGTATTTTATAACTATTAAGGTACTTAATATTAGACAAGTCTACTAGTTAGAGCTATTAGCTTTATTTAACTTCTAAATCTAGTATACCCTAAATAAGAGTAATATTTAAGTAGATATTTTAAGTTAATAAAAGTAGAATCTAGTAAACCTTAAAATTACTTAGTATAATAATTAATCTTAAGTCTTTTTTAATCTATATAGACTAGATGGCCAAATCAATTCTAATTTAACTTTAAAATATATAGCTTAATTAATAGCTTAAGTTAAGGTATTTACCTTATTAACTAATTAAAACTTTATAAGCCTAAATTTCTTAGAACTAATTAAAGCCCTATTATAGATAAATTAAGCTAGCTTTTAGAAAGAATAAAGTAGTCTATTTAATAAGTATTAAATTAAAAGTAGATTACTACTATATAATAATTAACTTTATATTTAACCTAATTTAATACTATATATATACCTTATTTATAAAGCCTATAATTAAAAGTCTTTTATTTATTTTAGCTATACTAAGACCTATTAGCTACTAGCCTAATAATATTATTAAAAAGGAATAGAGGTTATCTATAAGTAATATATATATAACTATATTCTATATAGACGTATTTATTTTTAGTAGACTTAATTAATTAGTCTACTATATTTTTTATCTATTTCTAATTAGCCTATGTAGTACCTCTATATAGATTTTAAGGAGTTTTTAAAGAATAAAGCTAGTTATAATTAAATTATAGTTATTATTAATAAGCTATTAAAGTATATAGTATCTATTTTATACTATAAGACTATAGATGTCTATAGTATAGCTAAATTATTTATATAGTAGATATATTAATTTAGCTATATACTTAAAACTATTATTTTAAATTATAGCCTCTAATTTATCTCTATATTCTAGTCTAAGTTTTATAGAATATTAGGTATTAAGGTTAAGCTATTAACTACCTACTATAAAGAGACTAATAGTTAAATAGAAATTATAAATAAATATATTAATTAGTATTTATAGCTATTTATATTTTATTATTAAATTAATTAAAGTTTACTACTACTATTAATTAATAAAGCCTAAATAATATTACCTTATTTAGCTATTAGTATATCTCTATATAAGATCTTATATAACTTAAAGCTATAGTAGAGCTAAGATTAGGTAGGCTTATTATTAACTTAGCTAAAGGACCTAATTAACTATTAAAATACTTAAAAACTAGCCTAGTATATATATACTACTTAATAGCTAACTAAAGATAATATATAAAAAGCTTAAGATTAAATAAGATTAATAGTTAACTAATACTATAGACTAGTTAATTAAAGTATAGGTAATATAGTATACTTAAATATATAAAACCTAATTATATTTTAGCTTAACTAAAAGCTAGTAAATAAGTAGAAAGGTCTATTTAAGGTACTTAAGTAAATAAATTATATTTATTAACTAAAGCTATTCTATAGCTTTAGAATTTATAATATATTTACCTTAAATTTACTTTATAAGGATTTATAGGACTTACTACTAAGATAAGAAGTACTTAAGCTACTAGTAATACTTATTAATAGCATAGAAGAATAGAAGGTAAAAGAGATCTTAGTTAATAAGCTAATATATAAATTACTAAAATATTAAGTTAAATAGTTAAACTATAATCTAGACCTTATATAATATTTAATTTTAAACTTTATAAAAGCTCCTTATAAACTTAAAAGCTTTTATAATAGGTACTTAAATAGGCTAGGTCTTTTAGTAGCTTTAGATAAATAGATTTATAACTAAGAATATAGTATTAAGTAGCTAGTAAACCTATATAGCTTTAATAAGTATAAATAAGAAACTATTTATAAAGTTTAAGTAAAAAGAAGTATAATAAAGCTTAAGACTTACTAATTATATTAGGCCTTAGTAGCTTAGTTAAGCTATAATTATTAAAAGCTTAAATAAATAAGATCTTGGCAACGTAGATTAGGCCTACTTATATAGCCAGCTTTTAACTATAGATAGCTTAATAGCTTTTTTATATTCTTTTATACTAGGCCTATAGAGTATTTAATTTATCCTAGATTATCCTTTAACTATATACTTTTATATACCTCTACCTAGAGCTATACTAAGCTCGGAGCTTTAAGTAACCCTATATTAATATATATATATAAAAATAAACGTAAATAATAGTATTATTATTAAAGTATTATTATAACTATAAAATAATAGTCTTTAGTAATTAGTTACCTTTTACTTAAAAACTATAAATAGACTATAGATAAACTATAATATATATAATAAAAAAACACTTATAGTTATTTATAGCCTTAAGGAGTAGAAGTTTTAGTTTATTAGCTTATAAATACTTTAACTATTTAGTATTATTATTAACTATTAAGTACTTAAATACTTTTTAACTAAGAAAGAGCTTATACTTTAATAGATATACTAGATAATAATAGTAGTTAATTTTAACCTAAAGTTTACTTATTAATTAAGTATAGTAAACGTAGTAGCTAATATACTATTATAAAAATAAAAAAAGCTATAAACTTAAAAAAAGAAAAATAAAGTAGCTTATATAAAACCTTTTTTATAAGTAAAGTAGTTAAATATTAGTATAGTTTAAATATATATATATTAATTATATAACCTTATTATTTAAGGTTTATAGTTACTTTAATTTAAAATTATTATATTTAATATCTTTATAGCTTTTCTACCTTTAGACGACCTATATATACTTATAAATTAAGTTATTAAAGTAAACTATATTAATAAGATCTTATAAAAGCTATAAGATAAAGTATTAACTAATAATTTAATATAATAATTAAATAATAAGGGTTTATTTTTCTACTTAAGTTAATTATTTATCTCTACTATTTACTTTTTATATATTTATTTTATTTAAGTAGTCTACACTATATAAATTATTACTTATTTAAAAAAGAAGAAAATAGTTAAACTACTTAAAAATTAATATTACTAATTAAAGATAATTAAAGATATTAATACTTATATAATAGTTTATAAAGTTTATTAATAGAATTATATATTTTATAATTATACTTTTAAACTACTAAAATTACTACTTATACTAGAGTAAGTATAGTAAGATATTTTAATAAATTTTAAATTATTTTTATTTAATAAAAAGGAGTATAATAATACCTTTATAATAGTTAATTATTTAAATAAGTACTACTTCTTTTTACCTTATTATAAGATAGCTATAGTAGAATAAGTAGTAGATATATACTATTATTATATTTAATAGATATATAGTCTATCTAAGTTAATTATTTCTAATTAAGGCCAATAATTTATTTTAATATTTATAAATAAGCTATATTACTTTATAAAAATTAAGTAGAAGCTCTTTATAGCCTATTATTTTTAAATAAATAATAATATAAAGATTATAAACTAGTATATTAACTAGTACCTATATTTCTTTATTAATTATTATTAAAATAACTAGTTTAATTTACTACTTTATATAAATTAGGCTTAGGCTATTTTACTTTATAAGACTATAGGCCTTTTACTATATAAAATTAAGTTTAAATACTAAGTAGTCTATTATTAAAACTAAAAGAAATATACTAAGTTATTATTTATAATTAAAGAGTAGATATTTTAAAAAGAGGTATAAAACTATATTAAAATATACTATAAAGCTACTAATACTACTATAGAAATAATATAAAGAGGAATAGCTTAAGTTTAAAAATACTAAGTATAATAGATAAATAAAAAATATTAAAAGTTAAACTTTTTTATTAATAATTAAGTTTATATTATATTAAGGGGTTTTACTACTAACTACTTTAATTAAAAGCTTAATTAGTAGATATATAAACTCTACTTTATTACTACTATAAAAAGCTATTTTTACTAAGTTAGGCTTTTATTATATATATATAATGTCTTTTATATAAATTACTTATAAAAAGCTACTACTAAGATACTTCTAAGTTAAATAAAACTAGAAGAAGAATTAATAAAAGTTAATAATAACTTTAAGTAGTAAATTAATAAAATTCTTAATAATTATATCTATTAAAAACATTTATAGTATAAAACTACTTAAATTAACTATAATTTTAACCCTATATAGTATAATACTTAAGAATTTATAAATATTTTATAAAAAGTTAAAGACTATTATTTAGTCTATTTAAATAAACCTAAACTACTAGTATAGTTAAAAGTATAATTAAAAGTATATAAAATAAAAAAGTAGCTAAAGATAATAAAAAAAGATAATAAAACTATAAATAAGTTAATATAAAGTAAATAATAAAAGAAAAGATAAAAGTTAATAAATTTAAAAAACTAAGTCTACCTTAAAAAGAAGTAATATAATAGCCTAGTATATTAGTAAATTATATAATCTTATATTTAAATATAATTATATACTTAAATATAACTACCTTATATAACGTTATTACTTAAAGTAGAATATTATTTTATTTAATAATTATATATAAAAGTAAGTATATTTTTTATATTTATTATTTTCTTATTTTAGTATAACTAAAATAGAGTTAACTTACCTTATTAACTATTTTTAATATAGAAGACTAAGTTTATTCTTATATAAATAAGTATTATAGTTTAAAATTTAATTCTTTCTCTTTTTATAATATATTATATATATATTATACTTATAGTATTTTATATATAGTCTTAGATATATAAGATTTTAATAATTTAAGTTATATTATTACTAATAAAAAAATTTCTTATTTTAATATATTACTTTTATATTTTTATTATTATTATAGTAGATATTAATTTAAGTTTAGTTTACTAATAAAGTATATATTACTTTTTACTTTTAATAAATACTACTTAAGTATAAAATATTTTTTATAAGTATATTTTTATTTCTTAATTATTAGAGTTCTTTAAAGTAGTTTTATATATTAATTATTAAAATATTTTCTTTTTCTTTTATATTTAAATAGGGTATAGGTATTCTAGGTAAAATATTTTTTTTATTTTCTTTTTAATATTTATTATTAGGGTTACTTATACTATATTACTCTTTACTTATTAATAAAAGTATTATAATTTTATTAAGCCTTTATATTTATTTTTTAATTAAGATAACTTTCTATTCTTTTTTTAGTTCTTATTTTATTATTAATTTAAAAGAGATTAATATATTTAACTATTTAATAACCTTATTTTTAAATTTATAGTTCCTAGCTATATATCTTAGCTTATAATATATAAAATAAGTATAAGTTTTTTATTTTACTATAGTCCTTTATATAGACGTACTCTTATTATATTTATTTTTAAGTACTAAAGTAATATTATTAAGTTTTATAACTTTATTAAATAATTTTTTAATAGCTTATAGATTTCTTTCTTATTCTTTTATTAAAATATTAAGTTAACTATAGTAGATTCCTTTTATAAGTTAATATTTATAATTAGTTTTTAGAGTATATAATAGTAGTTATAAAGTTTAATAGTTTTTTTTAAATATTAGTCTTTTATATTCTACTCCTTTTAAATTATAGTATAAGTTTTATTTTAAGTTATACTATTTTAAATTAATTAAAATAGATTAATTTATAAGTTTTTAAAGTATATTAATTATAGTATTATTATATAAAAGTTTTTATTTAATAAACTTCTTAAGTTCTTAGTAAAAGTATAATATTAAGAATATTTTTTTTATTTAATTTAGTTAATATTTTTTTTAAATTTAGTTATATATTTAGCTACTAATCTAATTTACTTAATACTTTAAAGGGCTTATTTAATAATTTAAGTTATATTAATTATTTTAAAGTATATCTTAAACTTTATATAAAAGTAATTATAGTCTTTTATTATTTAATTAATAGTATTATTAGCTTTATTATCCTACGTAAGGTACTAATTAATATAAAGTTAAATCTATTTAAGTATATTACCTTTTATATATATAGTAGTAAAGAAGGTCTTATTCTTATTCTTATAAAAATAAACTTAGTCTCCTATATTAAAAAAAGTAAATAAGGTAGGTTAACTCTACTTTAACTATACTAAGATAAAGAAATAATAGGTATAAAGGATATACTTACTTTTATATATAGTTACTAAATAGAATAATATTCTACTTTAGATAGTAACGTTATATAAAGTAGTTATATTTAAATATATTATATTTAAATATAAGATTATATAACCTATTAATATACTAGACTATTATATTACTCTTTTTTAAGGTAGACTTAGTTTTTTAAGTTTATTAACTTTTACCTTTTTCTTTATTACTTACTTTATATTAGCTTACTTATAGCTTTATTATCTTTTTTTATTATCTTTAACTACTTTTTTATTTTATATACTTTTAGTTATACTTTTAGCTATACTAGTAGTTTAGGTTTATTTAAGTAGACTAAGTAATAGTCTTTAACCTTTTATAAAATATCTATAAATTCTTAAGTATTATACTATATAAAGTTAAGATTATAGTTAACTTAAGTAGTTTTATACTATAGACGTTTTTAATAGATATAATTATTAAGAATTTTATTAATCTATTACTTAAGGTTACTATTAATCTCTATTAGTCTTTCTTTTAATTCTACTTAAGTTAAGAGTATCTTAGTAGTAGCTTTTTATAAGTAATTTATATAAAAAATATTATATATATATATAATAGAAGTCTAATTTAATAGAAGTGGCCCTTTATAATAGTAATAAAATAGAGTTTATATATCTATTAATTAAGCTTTTAGTTAAAGTAGCTAGTAATAAAACCCTTTAATATAATATAAACTTAGTTATTAATAAAAAAGTTTAATTTTTAATATTTTTTATTTATTTATTATACTTAATATTTTTAAACTTAAGCTATTCCTCTTTATATTATCTTTATAGTAGTATTTATAACTTTATAGTATACCTTAATATAATTTTATATCTCTTTTTAAGACATCTACTCCTTAATTATAAATAATAACTTAGTATATTCCTTTTAGTTTTAATAGTAAACTACCTAGTATTTAAACTTAATCTTATATAATAAAAGGCCTATAGTTTTATAAAATAAAATAGCTTAAGCTTAATTTATATAAAGTAGTAGATTAAACTAATTATCTTAATAATAATTAATAATGAAATATAAATACTAGTTAATATACTAATTTATAATGTTTATATTATTATTTATTTAAAAATAGTAGACTATAGAGAGCTTTTACTTAATTTTTATAAGGTAGTATAACTTATTTATAAATACTAAAATAAATTATAGGCTTTAATTAGAAATAATTAACCTAGATAGGTTATATATTTATTAAATATAGTAATAATATATATTTACTACTTATTCTACTATAGCTATCTTATAGTAAGGTAGAGAGAAGTAGTACTTATTTAAATAATTAACTATTATAAAGGCATTATTATACCCCTTCTTATTAAGTAAAAATAACTTAAAATTTATTAAGATATTTTATTATACTTACTTTAGTATTAGTAGTAATTTTAGTAGTCTAAAGGTATAATTATAAAATATATAATTTTATTAATAAACTTTATAAACTACTACGTAGGTATTAATATCTTTAGCTATTTTTAATTAGTAATATTAATTTTTAAGTAACTTAACTATTTTCTTCTTCTTTAAATAAGTAGTAATCTATATAGTATAGGCTACTTAAATAAAATAAATATATAAAAAGTAGGTAGTAGAAATAAATAATTAACTTTAATAAAAAAGTAGGCCCTTATTATTTAGTTATTATATTAAATTACTAATTAATACTTTATTTTATAGCTTTTATAGGGTCTTATTAATATAGTTTACTTTAATAATTTAATCTATAAGTATATATAGATCGTTTAAAGGTAGGAAAGCTATAAAGGTATTAAATATAATAATTTTAAATTAAAGTAACTATAGACTTTAAATAGTAAAGTTATATAATTAATTTATATATATTTAAACTATACTAATATTTAATTACTTTATTTATAAAAAGGTTTTTATATAAGTTACTTTATTCTTTTCCTTTTAAGTTTATAGTATTATAGGGTATACTATATACTTAGTTTAATCTATATTAAGGTAGTAAAGTTTACTTATAGTAGGGCCTATAAGGCTTTAGTAATAAAAAGTAATTTAATAATAAAGGATAAAAAGCTCTAATTAAGTATAAAAGATACTTAATAATATATTAAAAAAAGGCTAATTATTCTTAGTATAAAAGAAGTACTTATAATTTAAATAATTAAAGAGGTAACTATAAAGAATAAGAAAAGTAAAAAGATTTTTTTAAACTATATACTAATTATTTTATTCTTTAGTTTTATTTTAATTAATTTCTACTTTCTTTACTCTAGGAGAGTACCTTAAGTACTCTTTTTATTAAGGAAGAGTATTATTACGTAATTTTTTTAAGTACTTTTTCTATTAAGGAAGAGTACTATTATATAGTCTCTATTAATTTATTCTACCCTATAGAATTCCTTTATTACCTTAATTAATATTAGGCCTAAAGGGCTTTAATACCTTATACTTATTATTTTATAACTATTTTCTTTTTATACTTATAATATTACCCCTCTATTTAGAGTTTTTATTTTAAAGACTTATTTAATTTATTAACTATACTATATTATAACGTTTAAGTATAAAGGTAGGTATTTTTATTTTATTATATTCTTTTTTCTTTTATTTTTACCTACTTAACTATATTAAAAGTTTAGTTTTTTTTAATTTAATATTTTTATTATTACGTTAACTAAGTTCTTACTATTAATATTAAAATATTAACCCCTTATAGTTACTATAAAGAGTAGGGTTTAAAGTATATAATAAAGTTATTAATTAACTATTATACTTTTTATATTTATATATAATATTATTATAATTTAGTATTATTTAAAATAGAGTAATAAAAGATAAAGGATAAGTAATATTATCTTTAAATTAATATTTTATATTTATAAGAGTTTTTAGTTTATACTTAGTATAAGCTATTAAAGGCCTAAAAGAAAGAGTAATATTATAAATATAAAAATACTACTTTTATAAAGGAGTTAAAAGAGTTAAAGTATATAATAAAGTTAATTAAGTTTTTTTTATCTTTTTTAATTAGTATAGCTACTATTATAGCTCTACTTTTTAAACCTTTACTATTTAAATCTTTAATTAATTTTAGTTAGTTATAGGTTAATTTTTTTTTTTTTAATTTCTTTAACTTCCTTTATAATTTTAGCCCTACTTCCTTAGTTTTTAATTTTAGATTATATTTTTTTAAAAGTATATCTTTATTTATTTATAGTAGAAGTCCTTTAGTAGTTTTTTATAATTTATAAGGTTTTTTTTTAATTCTTATATAATATACTATTCTAGTTATCCTTTTTATAATACTAGATACTTAAGTTAACTATTAATCTTTTATAGATCCTTAATAGTTTTAATCTTATACTTATTATTTTTTAGTTTTAACTAGGTCTTAATTAAAGCCTCCTAGGGTACTAGTTTTAGTAGTAATTTATAAAAGGTTAAGTATATTTTAATTCCTTTTAATAATTTAAGTTTATTTATAATTAGTTTTTTATTCTTTAGAATTTTAAAGGGTTTTACTTATAGGTAATCTAGTTTTTTACTTTACTATTTAGTTTTAAGATTTTTTTATAATAGGAAGACTTTATCCCTTCTTTTAAAAATTAATTTTTTAATTCTTTACTTATTTATATTCCTAAATACTAAGAGGGCCTTATAGGATATTTTATTTTATAGGACTTAGTATAATTTCTTTATTTTTTAAGCCTTTTTTTAAGCTTTTATAGTAGTACTTTCTACGTCTCTTAGATTTCTATAAGCTATTAACTTATATCTATAATTAGTATAATATAGTAAATAGTTTATTATACTTAATTTAATACTATTATATATTAACTATACTATTAGTAAGAGTTTAACTTAGTTATTCTACTATTTATTTATATAAAATTATAGGTATTATTTTAATATTTAATTTATATATTCTATTTACTTATCTATCTAGAGGTAGAAGCTTATTAAGAGCTTTTTTATTATTTCTAAAGTACTTATAAATATATTTTAATATTTAAATGTAAAGAGTTTATCTCTATTTATAATAATTTTATTTAGAGTATTATACTTTAAAAGAAGTATTTTATTAACTTTATAAACTAGTTCTTCTACTATTATTAATTTCTTTATAGGTATAAACTTAACTACTTTTATTAGTTAATTTATAATATTTAATATTATATTATATATTCTATTTAACTTTAGTTATAGTAATACTAAGAGCTTTACTATAAAGTTTATTATTATACTTAACTATAGTTATTTTAATAGTAGTAGGGGTTATAGTAATTTATAAGGCTTATATCTTTTAAACTTATTTTTATAATAAGCTAAATAGTTATTTATTACTTTTTTAACTACCTTTTTAAGTCTAGGTATAGTATATTTATTTATAATCTAATATATTATTTTTTTAATACTAGAGTATTTTTATTTCCTTAACTTATAAAGCTTTCTAACTAAGAAGTCTTTTTATCCCTTTTAAACTATCTATTTTTATTAATAGTCTTTTTTATTAAATCCTATTTAATAAAAATTATATTTCTCTTTTTATTTTATAAAAAGTTAAGTGTAATCTTAAAAGTTATTTAGTTTTAGGCTTTAATATTATATAGTAGTTATCTTTTATACCTTTATTTTTATTACTTTTCTATTTAGATTTATCTAATAGTATTATTCCTTTAGCTAGTTATATTAAAGTATATTATTTTAAGTTATCTTTAGTATTATATATTATTTTAAGGGCTTCTTTCTTATAAGGTTTATTCTTCTACTTAGGGCGTCTACTACTTTATTTAATATTTCTAGTTAATAGTAGATCTTAAAGTTAAAGTTAATAAAAAGTTTAACTTATTATACCTATTATTAATTTAGTTTTTTAGTAGTAGTAAAGCTTATTAAATTTTAATAATTAATCTAGACTTTAATTTAATATAGTATATTTATATATTATACTTTTTATTATTTAAAGGTATTTATTATTACTAGTAGTTTCTTATTATAAACGTTATAGTTTAATTCTACTCTTAAAAACTTATATAAATAGTAAAATACTAGTCTCTATTTTTTATCTTTATATAGCTATAAAAGAATTACTTTTAGTATATAATTTAAAGTGTTTATTTTTATATATATTCTTCTCTTAAAATTATATATTTATAATAGTAGTTTTTTTAAAAATTTTCTTTTAAGTTTTTAAAATACTTTTTTATTTTTCTTTTTAAAGTAGTTTTATTAAATTTTTTTTTTATAAATTTTATTAATAGTACTATTATCTTAGAGTAGTCCTTAATAAACTTTTAATAAAAGTTAATAAACTTTAAAAAGAATTAAATATTTTTTACTAACTTAAGTTTTTATTATTCCTATATAGTAGTTATCTTTTTTAGATTTATAAATATACCTTTCCTTAAAATTATAAATTCTAGATACTTGATTTTAGTAATATAAAATTTATATTTTTTTAAATAAAAAAGTAGTTTATACTTTTTTATTTTTTTAAGTACTTTTTTTATATACTCCTAGTACTTATTTAGAGTTCTTATAGAGTAAATAAGTATATTATTAAAGTAAACTATATAAAATATATTTAAATATTTATATAATATCTTATTAATTAATACCTAAAATATTATAGGTATATTAATTAACTTAAAGGGTATAACTATATACTTATATAATTTATATTAAGTTTTAAATATAGTTTTCTATTCTTTACCTTTAGCTATTTATATATAGTAATACCTATTATATATATTAAACTTTATAAACTACTTAGCCCCTCTAAGCCTATTTATTAACTCTATAATAAGTAGTAAAGAGTATTAGTTTTTTACTATAGTATTATTTAACTATTTATAATCTATATAGAATTATAGTTTATTATTTTTCTTTAGTACCTAAAGGATTAAAAATATAGTTAGGCTTTTACTTTCTTATATAAACTATTTACTTAAGTTCTTCTATAAGTACTCCTATAGCTCCTTTTTTTAATTTATAGACATTAGCTTTAGCTATTTTAGTTATAATTTTATACCTTTTTTTAAAGGTATTTTATAATCTTATTTTTAATATTTTAGTAAGGCCTTTTTTTTTTTTTCTTTAAAGAGTTTTATATACTCCTTATATTTTAATAGAATATTCTTAGGTATAGGTATTACTTAAAGATTTAATTTTTATATTTATATTACTTTAATATTCTAGAGTTTCCTTTATAAAAGTTTTACTATTTTAGCTCTTAAAATTTCTTAGATGTTTTTACCTATTTTAGGGAATACTCTTTTAGCTTGTTCTTTTTAGGGCTATCTTACTTTATTAATTATTAGTATAGCTTATTTAGTTATAATTATTTATTTCCTTTAGTCTATTACTAGGTTATATTACTTAAGCTAATTATATTTTATAATTACTTCTATAGTTCCTATTTATAATATAGTAAACTAGTATTAGCTCTTAAATTTACTAAAGTATACTAGTAGAGGTAGAGTTTTTAATTAAAAATATCTTTTTTTATACTCTTTTAATAGTATTCCGTTTACTATTTTTAACTTAATTAATTAGTTTTTCTTTTAGTAAGGTAATCTTAGTCTTTTAATTATATTCTTAAAAATTAAATATTTTATTACTTTTAGGTTAATTAATGCTATTACTTAAAATTCTTTAATTATAATAGTCTTAGTTAGTTATAAGTTCTTATCTAGGTCTTTTATAGCTTATTTTACTATTATTATACCCTTATTAGTCTAGCCTTTAGCCTAGTAGTTTTTTAGTTTTTTAGTTATATATTAGTTAAATATTCTATTCTTCTTTAAAAGTTTATAAAATACTTAGTCTTATAGTAGTTCTTAGCTTATTTAAGTTATTTTATTTCTTTTACTTCTTTTATACTATACCTAGTATAGTTTTCTATTAGGTATTTTTATTTATATAAATCTTAGTATTTTTATTTTAAAGCTTTAGTAATAACTACTTTCTTTTTTATTAAGTATTTTAGGTATTCTTTTTATTTATAGTCCCTTTAGTCTAGTACTATATAAATTAAATTAATCTATAATAAATACTCTTATAGATTATATATATATAGTATAAAGAGGGTATTATTTTTTAATTCTATTAGCTATATTCTTACTATATATTTTTAATTCTAGTATAGTAGACATTTTTATATATAATACTTAACCTATTTTAAGTATATATATTACTTAGTCTAGTCTTTTAAGTAGTAGACGTAGTATAGTTAAACTTTATATTTATTAATTTATAACCTTTTATAGTCTTTACTACTTAATATCTTAGTAACTAGCCTTTTTTTTATTTTATAAATGTTATATATATTTAAGGTATAATTTTATTATTTAATTTTATTATAGTTAACTTTTATTTATATTTACTAAACTAGTATAAGTATAGTTCCTTAGTATCCTTTAGTCTACTTATATATTTTCTAAAGTTTAAGCCCTATAATTTTAATTTTTTTCTAGTATTCTTTTACTATATAATTCTTTTATTTATATACTTAATAGACTTTTTATAAGATCTATATAGTAATTTTATTTTTTATAGTTTCTATTTACGTTTTCTATTAAAGATTTTTAGCTATTATAACTTTTTAACTTATAAATTCCTAAAGTTTTTTAGGCTTAAGTTTATAGAGTAGTAGTAGTATTTTTAGTTTTAAGTTTACTATCTTTACTTTTATAATTCTTACTTATTTTTAATTTTTAGTTTAGTTTTTTAAATATTCTACCTTAAAGTATTCTTTTTTTTTATATATTAGATATACTTTATTATAGTAGCGTTTTTATCTCTTTTTTTATATATTAAGATTCTATTTACCCTTTTTCTAAGACTTATTTTATTTTTTATTTTAAGCTTTATCTACTATAATAATGTCTCTATCTTTATCCTAGTATTTTTACTTTTTTAAAGTATTAACTTTAATTATAGTAGGTCCTTTAATACCTTTCTACTTTTCTTAGTTTTATTTATATAAATAATTATTAATTTTAATTAATACCTTAATTAAATTTTTTAAATCTTTAGGTTTAGTATAGTATATAAGTCTATTCTTAACTACTTTCTTTAGTTTATTATAGTAGGCTAACTAAAGTAGGTTATTATTCTATTTAATTTTATTCTATAGTTATTTAAATATTATAGTATATTTTCTTACTAAGTTAATTTACTTTAAGTATTAGATTTATTATTCTACTTACTTCCTTTTATTAACTTCTTTAAATATTATTTTAATTTTTTTTTATAGGTCTTTTAGTTCTTAAAGGTTTTCTATATTTTAAAAGAGTAGTTTTTAAGTATATTATCTTCTTTTAAATAGTCGTCTACTAAAGGTTATATTTATTTAGTAGTATTATTAGTTATATATATACCTACTACTAAGATTTTATTAATATTTATATTAATCTTATAGTTATATATATATAGTTTTATATTTAT
>JACVRA010000595.1:0-38733 GCA_019828545.1 Paracamarosporium sp. OC-R06-R3 | reverse complement strand
GTACGAAAGGATACAGAAAAGCTACTGAGCTATCTACAGCCAGGAGCTGGCTATATGGGTGGGCCTGATCCGCGTTGCCAGGATCCTGCTCGTTTAAGCTCCTGACGATCATAGCCTAACTGAGCCACTGAGGCCCGATATGATCAGTGAGTCCTAAGCCTCGTTACAACCTAACGCTTTGACCACCCCTACCCTACCTTCACCCAAGCTTTGACCAACCTAACCTTAACCCTACCCACGCTTGGACCACCCCGAACCCAACCCCTACCTAACCTCTGGGTATACCCTACCCATTTACCAGCCTATTAAAAACCCTTAGAGAGAAGAGGATAAAAGATTATAGTAGTAATAAGTAGGATTATTTTTCTACAATTAATAATTATTTCTGTAATAGGCAGCGCTTTGCTAATATTGGATTAGATTACTCTTAACGTGATAGAAGATAAATCGAACAAAATCTTGCGTTGTCAGTTGCCAGGCAAAAGACAGAGATCGATTGGAGATCTTGGTGAAGAATGATGTCGATGGTAGCTGATTGTGAGCTTCGCGATAAGAAGAGCGCTTTGCGATATTGACGACCTTTTGAGTTGGTTTGTGATCAGAGAGTATGGTGTAGCGTATGGCTATAGCCATTCACACAGTAAACTCAAATGACGATAGGCATTGGCGCAATGTTCATATCCAGAGTTTCGCATTGTTAATTAGCGCTTGAAGGTTTACAGTCCTTCCAAATCTGTAAGATCCCGACTCAGAAGCTGCCGGTTACCTTAAATGAATATTACAAGTCGCTTATTGGCGGCGTCAATAAATTCTAGCCATATCTCTAGATGCCCATTAGCTAAATACTGCCGCGCTAATCTGGCCACCAAGCAGACTCAACTATATGCAGAACAAGATAGATTGGCATATCCCCTCATACAAAGACGACACGCCAATATCTACTAAATTCTCTCCTGTATATGTTAGCGCTCACCTTCTTAATCAATAATCAATATGGCGGAATGGGCACAAGCATTCCGGATAACCCAATTGCATCAGAAACTTCGCCGCGGTTTGAGCTGAGGGCTGATATTCACCTATTTGCTCGTGGCCTGCAACGGAGTTTTCGGCGTTCAAATTACCTACATTACGTGACGTCGTTCTTAATTGTAACAATCACCAGCAACTCTTAATTCACGTCATAAGGCCTGAACTCATTGCCAAATTTCGTGTTCCTTCCTTCTTCCACAAATTGAATTGTTCTTAACCACCAGAAACGCACTCACTCGACGAAGAACTACAAACCCAACGGGAAAGCATTTCAAACTATGCACAATGCTGTTTCACTCACAATTACAGGGACTGAGTCGCCGAATCTGGTCTTTACAACGGAAAGCCTCAACGATATGGCCGATGTATGTAGGTTGTGTGTCATACTGTTCCTTACGAATCTCGAAATGATTATTACATCCCCATCTTTGGTAGGGATAACGGATGACCTGGGTAGTTTCGACTGCGCCACCTGCATTATCTCGGCTTATCTTTTACGCTATATTAACGTGTTTCCATGCCGTAATTGGGATGTGAGTTCACCGAATGCCGGGAGTCATCAAATCTTCAAGAAATAAAGCGACATACTGGGCCGTAAAAGGATCCTCATTGCTTCAGTGATAATATTTGCATTATTCCTGGCGGGGTATGGTGCAGCACAGATTCTGAACCAACTGTAAGTAGCCATTAATTCAAAAATAGGAAGGCCACAAGCCCTGATTCAATTTAGCGATTAATGATAAGGGTGGCGGTAAGCGCTGCGCCTTTCGAGAAGGCCATAACCCCCTCAAACGGGCCCTTTTGAGGATAAAGTCACGTAGATGAAATAGTGTTTTAGCAGGTCTCGAAAAAGCCTCGGTTAGAAACGCGAAAGAATCCTTCCCCCTCGCGATGCAAGTGCACCAAGTTCTAGAGTACGTCAGCGTACCACACTAGGCATAATGTTCTGTTATCCAATACCCGCTGCAGCAGCTCATTCTATCTCGCCCTTGACGAACTCATACGTATGCGACCCTCCTAGCTTATGTATGATGTCATCTGCAGCTGCAGTCAGCTTCCTCACGACTGTGCCGCAATAAACAGCCTTTGCGACAGTGCCGATACCGCCCCCGCCGTTCACCAAATGCATAATATTAGATGCACTGTGCCCCAAAATACCTCCATTCATCTTCCCTCAGTCTAGTTCCAAATGCTCTACTGATTCCGGTTCGAGGTTAGTGTGGTCATGTGGCTGTCTGGCCTGCGTGTAAAGCTCCTCGCCACCTTTCAGGTGCGAACGCACTGCTTTTATTTTATTGCCTTCTTTCTTATGTTACGTTGCACCCTGGCTAAGTGGCAGGAAATTGATTGAACCACACCAGGATTGATGCTCCGTGCCTCCAGTGCCCTTCTTTCTTTCGTTTCTGGGGCGACCTTTAAGCAATCTTCATCGTTTTCCAGTTCCAGTCATATGTCAGTACGCAGAAAATGATGGAATTTCTTAATCTAGTTCTCCAGAACTTTTCGCTCAAGCTGCTGGGAATGCTAGGAGCCTTTGCTTTGGTAGGCATTCGTCTTGCGTCTTGGCTCAATATTTGCTGAATGATTGTTACAGTACCTTTTGGGATGTGCTGTCTCAAATATCTACTTCCACCCATTGTCGAGATATCCGGGGCCGAAGCGTTGGTCTGCGACAAGACTCAGCTATATCTTCTCACTCTGGTCAGGGTGGCTCCACACCGACGTTCAAGATATCCATAAACGCTATGGTGACGTTGTGCGCGTTGCGCCTGACGAACTTTCTTTCGCGCGAACGGAAGCATGGCAGGACATATATATGAACACGCCCGGCTGTCCCCATTTTCCTAAGAGCAAACTCTGGCATGGTGCACCCTCAGGAAGACCCAGTTCGGTCTTGAACGCACTAGACCCGAAGGTTCACTCTAGGATGCGCAAGGCTATGGAGCCGGGTTTCACAGAGAAGGCCCTTCGCATACAGGAACCAATAATTCAAGCCCATATTCGTCTGCTCATGTTCAAATTGGACAAAATAGCTTCATCGAATAGCCAAGGAGGAATCGTCGATATCGTGCGTTGGATAGGATTCGTTATATTTGATGAAATTGGAGACCTGGGGTTCGGAGAGTCGTTCGGCTGCCTGGAAAGCTCAGAATTTCACGCCTGGTGTTCGATGATACATACGTCCCTCAGGGCAGCTACGTACAGGGTTTCTCTAAGATACTATCCGGCTCTTGACTGGTTGATGAGGCTTGCTATTCCAAAGAGTGTAATGAAACAGGGTGAGAAGCATTGGAAGTTAGCCGGCGACAAGATCAGCCGCCGTTTGAACCTCGAGAAACAGAGACCGGATATAGTCTCTATGCTCAAACGAGACGATGAAGGAATAGATGGTCTAATACAAGCGGAAATGAGAGCTCTTTCTAGTGTTCTCATCATCGCAGGCAGCGAGTCCAGTATTACTGTGCTCAGTGGGACAGTAAACTTGTTGGTTAAGAACCCTGTAAATCTCGCATTGCTAACCGCCGAAATTCGAACCGCATTCATGTGTGAGGACGATATCTCTCTTTCAGCTATCAAAGAGCTACCTTATATTAATGCTGTTCTGAACGAGGGTCTCCGTCTTTGTAACCCTACGTAAGTCTTCAAGTTTCCATGCAGTAATGCCTACCTGACTTTATTACAACAGACCGGTTGGTGCACCTCGCATTGTACCCCCTGGAGGCGGCACGGTTGCTGGAGAACGCTTACCTGAAGGTGTCTTCGTCAACGTACATGCTTTGACAGTGTCTCGCTCTCCGAAATATTTTTATGAACCCGAGGTGTTCCACCCAGAACGATGGCTGGAGGACAAGGACCCTAAATTCAGAGGGGACCAGCTGAATGCAATCCAGCCTTTTGGGATTGGACCGCGATCATGCATTGGGAAGATATTGGGATGGGCTGAAATGCGGCTTATCCTGGCTCGCTTGCTATGGAGATTCGAACTACTGCCTGCTGATACATTAGCAGGGCAATTGGAGTTCGATCAGCAACGGACATTTACTGTTGTGGAAAGAAAGCCATTTGAGGTAAGGCTGAAGCGACGTGATGACCTGAAAGCAACTGATTAAAACCAACCAAACTGGCTCAGGCTATGCAGATAAGATTAATAGATAACATACTAGAGACTGCAGTGAGAACTTTTCTACAATTTGTTCGCAGTGATGAGAATAATGACCCATACTGACTCATACTGGCTAATCTGCAAGAGCAAGGTAAGTCCCAGTAAGAAGACTATCTCCGTCCTACCACACCAAGTTTTTCACCTGTATTCCAAGGACCTTGGAAAAGATTCTTGACATATCAAACTGGCTTGTATACCTATAAGAATACCGTGGTCGTCAGACTTAACGCCGTTATTCTTTAAGTTGCACCATCGGTCCGTATCTTAGAAAGGGAGATCTGAAAATGACAGATCCCCGCTTACGTGCCATCGATAACTTCACATCAACTCTTCATTCGTCCCCGGGACCTACACTCAACACCTTCCTTTACACCCCTCTGCCTCCTAACTTCACCGCATGTGTCATCGGTGCGGCTCGCGGTATTGGCGCAGGTATTGCTTTGGCATACGCTCGTGCAGGCGCAGAGGCACTTGTGCTTGCAGCACGCCCAAGTTCGATGTCTGTCCTCTCCACAATCGTTTCGCAGATTGCCTCCATATCTCCGAAAACAACAGTGCACGTTCACGATGTTGATGTTGCGGACCCAGCCTCAATGCGTGCCCTTGCCACTTTCGCCAAAGAAAGCTTAACCAAAGCCGAATATGGCGAAGTCCGTCTCGATGCAGTGGTCTTGAATTCGGGATATTCCGGGAACGTGCATCTCAAAGTCACGGATGGAGACGCAGCGGAGGATGGACAGTGGGCACAGGCATTTGGCGTCAATACATTGGGGACGTACCACGTTGCGCATTACTTTATTCCGTTGCTACTCGCCTCGCCAGCAGGCAGCGCGAAGATATTCGCGGTAGTAGGCACCATGGCGGCATGCATACGACGCGGTATCATCGCGAATTCTAAATATTGCATTAGCAAGATGGCTCAAGTACGGATTGTGGAGCATGTGGCGGAGCAATTTGGCGAAGAGGGCATCCTGGCGGTTGCAGTGCACCCGGGTGCTGTGGATTCTGAAATGGCGAAGGAAAACGCGCCGAAAGAGTTTATGCAGTGTAGGTCTTTTCTATCCATTTGATCCTTTACCCCAAGTGTATCGGCTGTAAGAGAAAGAGAAAGCAGAAAAAGAGACCCATAAGGCTCCAACTGACGATACTTGCACAGATTTAGTGGATGACCCCAACTTGTGCGGAGCGTTTCTCGTATGGCTCACAAGCCAAGCGGAGGAGCTTTCATGGCTGAACGGCAGGCTATTGAGCGCAAATTGGGATCCGGATGAACTACTTGCCAAAAAAGAGGATATTGTGCAAGGAGATCTTTTGAAGTTTGAAGCGAGAACGACGTTGTGAATTATCTCTAGTGGAAAGGATCCGTTTATGGATAATCAATTTGATGATTGAGCAAATCTGGTCCTCGAATTATCCTATATTAACTTTTTGAAGATCTCATGCATAAATATATGGCGCCATCATATTATTGTTCGATATGTCTACGTGTGAAAGAAACGGCGTTATGTAATCCATGGATCCAATGCTACATATAATCGAAGCACTGATTGATGGCCGTTAGCCTTCAATAAGCATGCCCTGTTCCCATCACTTACACATACCGCGGACGCTAAAGATGGAATAGGGATCATAACCTCTGATTGTGAAGGATAGACAATCTTAACTGGATCCGCCGAGCCGTTGATTAAGTACGTTCTTTGTGCTGTAGTGTGACGTGGCAGACAGCATAGCTCTCGGGCTAACCACTGGCAACTCTACCGCCGACTCTGGATAAGACTTATGACCGAATTCTAGCTGCAATTGACGAGAATCACTCTCGATACGCTCTCCGCCTTCTTCAATGGCTGACCTTTTCTGTCAGACCACTCTCTTTGGTGGAGGTGGCTGAAACTGTCGCCATAGATGCAAAGCGTGACCCTGCATTCGATCATGAGGAAGTTCTAGAAGATCCATTGGAAGCGTTGAACATCTGCTCCAGCCTTGTCACTATAGCAACCGAAGGTTGCGACAAGTGGGGAAACCAGAGAGAGTTTGTTGTTTTGGCGCATTACTCGGTCAAAGAGTATCTCGTCTCAGACAGAATCCGGACGGGAAAAGCAGCAAAGTACAGCATGCAAGGTGAAGTCTGCCATAACGCTATAGCAACCGGCTGCCTTAGCTACCTTCTCCAATTCCAAGAGTCAGAATTAGGTTGTGACCTTCCCCAATTGTTTAACCTCGCCAGATACTCGGCAGAGTTTTGGAGCAGCCATGCTCAAAGAGCAGTGGAGCAAATAGAAGGAAACCAGGTAACGTTAGCGATTCGTCTACTTTCAAAAGAGAACCCTGCGTACATCAACTGGATTTGCTTATGGAATCCCGACAGGCCTTTGGCGAGTCCGGACTTGTGCAAAGATCACAAAGAGATAGCAAATCCGCTCTACTACGCAGCGCTCTTGGGTCTGAAAAACATAGCGAGATTGCTGATTGAAAAGGGCGCTGAGGTCAACGCGCTCCAGGCAGCTGCAGCAGGAGGCCAAAATCTAGTAATGGAGTTGCTTCTGGATGTCGGCGACTGTCACAGACCCACAGAAGAAAAGCGCCATACACCACGCTGTTAACAAGCCACATTGCAAGCTATCACTGGTAGCTTTATTGCTGGATCATGATATGCCAATTGACACCATCGACATCAACAACATGACTCCTATACATTATGCCGTCAAGTTTGGACACAGAGCTATAGCGACATTACTTCTCGAAAAAGGCGTACAGATCGATACCAGAGTCTCTCGAAAAGCACCCCCAAGACCCAGAGCTGTGTATTTTGGAGAAGGAGACGTTAACACCAAGCGTGTGTCAAGTTTCACGAAAACGGCGATCCATGACTCGCGGGGTCTTACGCCTTTGCATTTCGCTGCCCTGACAGGAAATTCTAGGATGGTTGAGCTCCTTCTTGTACATGGCGCTGATCCAAATGCCTTGTCAAACTACGATGAGACTCCTCTACACCTTGCATTACGCACAGAGGTCTACTGGAGGAGGTGCAATGATGAATGGGCCAACGCTCACAAAATAAAAGAAAGAGTTCGGAGTTTTATTCATCATAGAGTGTATGATGATGACGAATTAGTTGACTTTGAAGTATCTCCAAATGGTATTGCGGTGTTGGATGCGCTTCTCTCTCAGATAACGATCAATCTGAATTTGAAGGACCATACGGGCGACTACCCTATCCACTGCATCAAATACAACCAACGAAAAAGTAAGGATATTATTCATAGGCTCGCCGGAAAAGCAAACCTACTGTGTGTCAATGCAAGACAACAATCTGCATTACATCTCGCTTGCCAAGCCGGCGATCATAAGTCAGTTAAAACTTAGCTCTCATTAGGGGCAGATGTGACATTGACGAATGATGAAAGCCTTAATGCACTCCACTATGCTGCTCGAAGCGCGAGCTCTAAGACAATAGCTGTCGTCCTAGATAACGATAAAGCGAACGAAGTCGAGCTTGCGGCATCGAAGGACGGACGAGGGAGGAATGCTCTTCATCATCTGCTTTCCGAATGGTACCATCATGGGACCGAGCCTGTGCAACTGCTCTTGAATCGAGGGGTGCACGGCTCAGAATTAGACGAATCTGGGGTCTCGCCATTGGCGAGCTATTTTCTAGGACATACACGGAGCCCGGACATCAAGATCTGACAATTGCTACTAGCGATTCCAGGAAACGCAACATTCGTCAAAGAGGATGGACAGACCCTGGGACATTTATACGCTGGAACAGGGGAACTTAGAGTCGACATATTGGAGACTTTGAAGGAATATGGCGTTGATATGCTTAGGAAGGATCTTCAAGAGAGAACGGTACTACATCATGTCGCTATGCCTGGATCTCTTACTCGGAGTTCGCTCGTATTTCTTCTCGATGTCATTGGCCTGGATCTAGATGCAAAAGATAAGAGTGGAAGAACGGCGTTACAGTACGCAGAGAAACCTACAGAGACCTGTACCCCAATAAATCCTAGATGGGGACCTGATTGCCATGTTCGTTGGAAAAGATGTAGGAACATATTACTATAGCGATGCTCTGGGAAAATCGCATGACCGGGTAATGATGAATGAGGAATACTTCGTACGTACTTATTTCCAAGCACATCTTACTCATTCGCAAGTATACAAGTCACTTGTTTCGGCCACAAAGCATCTATGTTAACGTTGATTTGATTGCGCAGGAAAAATGCATTAGTGTCACTACCTACCTTTTTGTGAAAAAGTCCAATTTACTGAAAATGACAAACTACAGTATTAATGGTAAACTGTCGCTACTACCCATAGGTTTCGAAATATGTTTAGATGATGATGGTGTATCTGTTTGAAGTCCGTTAGTGCAATTTGTCAGCCACTGTGACTTTGAGATTCTCAGCTTTTCTGTTACCCTGCTGTAGAAGCCAAGCCAGTTTCTACGTTTTTTGGTTCCTGTGCAACATTATCGGGACTAGCCGAACAACCTTAATATGCACGCGCTACAACCGTACTCAGTGTACAGATTAGAAACATGGTCTTCAAATACAGTAGAATAGGCGCGCGCGAATCTTCCCTAAGGTTCCCTACTCGCACGACACTACTTCGACCCTAAACGCAAAAGAACGTTAGCGAACTCCGTAGCTTGCCCGCTTTAAGGCAACCTGAGCTGTCCAAAAGATACTTCGAAAGGAATATCATGTCCAGCAGGCTTTTAGAGGTTTATAACATTAATGCTAGGGCATGTGTATATTATAATATCATTGAAATGTAATCGACAACTAAGACACACTTTCTAATCATCCGCCTGCTTTGTGGTAATCCTATACATGCGATGTTGCAATTTTACAACAGAAGCGGTATCCTACCTCCCTTTTCAGGCAAGAAGTACGTGTTCAACAAGTTGGCCATCTTGGAGTCTTTCGTACGACATCCATGGTAAAACGCAAGAATTCACCTACCTCTTCCAGCACTACACACGGCATAAAAACAATTCTTGCCTCTGCGTTCCAACAGAATCACCACATCCCCTCCACCAAGCCACCCATCACTCACACATCAGCAAACTTGCCTCATAAAATCAACATGCGAACCTCCGCCCTCCTGGCAACAGCCTTCATGGCTCTCATCCACACCGCCACCGCTGCCGTAAACGTCGAGCTCTACCCTGACAGCGAGGACTGCACTAGAAGAAAAATCGTTCTCACGATAACTAGATGCCAGGATGTTCTCATTCGCGGCAGTGGAAAGGTTATCCAGGGGGGTGTCTCGGGGTTCTACGGGCCCGGATGCACGACCCAGATGGTCGGCGTTATGTTGCCAAAACACGGTTGCTTCACCACCTATCCGGGGTATTTCAGCTGGTGGCCTGTCAATAGAGATTAGATGGGGATATATGTGGGCGATAGGTATCGGGTGTTTTTGGATGGGGAAGCGTGAAGGCGGTCTGGCTTCGGTTGTGTGGATGTCTAAGTGGTATTGTTCGTATTTAATCCGATGGAGATGGTCCTTGATCGAGAACTGGGCGAATCGACATATTTCATCGACGTCAATATCAAACAGTGCGTGTTATGAACATTTTTACCGCAAGAACAAGGCATCATTGAAGCATAGAGTTGGTCTCGTCTTTTACAACTTCCGTAATGCGTCTATAATTGGGAGAGAAGAACAGTTCAAGTTCAATTAATACCGGCTATAAAATGCGGTAGACAAACTTGGATCAATCCGCCATCCTGTGCTTCCACATGCGTCCATCGAGGATGCGCATAAGCAATTTGCACCTGCAGCAGGACGGCAATTCACTGCATTTTCTCAACCAGGTACAGCTTTCGGATACAGTAGTGCATAATGACATACAGGAACCGATGATAGCATAGGAAGAGCTGAGACGAAACTATAAGGTGTTCCGAATGCGGCTAGCCAACGTCACGTGCTGTCGCGCCAAAACTCGGTGGATCCTAAGCTCCGCTACGGCAGCATCGCATCACCGCGTCTGCCATGTCACCCACCCTCAATGTCCCTCCTTAGACAGGCCCAGCGACAAATCGACAACATAGGACGTCATGCCCATCTCAATGCTTTCATCAACGTCGCCGATTCCAAATCTGTCCTCTCGCGCGTCGCCGTAGCTACCGAGTCCTTGTCGCAAACCCAACATGTAGACCCGAGAAACCCTTGCGGAAGGCTTATTGCGATCAAAGACAACATCTGCACAGCCGATATACAAACTACCGCCGCATCTGGTATCTTGGAGAGGTTCAAAAGCCCGTATGATGCGACTGTAGTGAGGCAGTTGCGCGAGGCAGGCGCAATTGCGGTTGGAAAGACGAATATGGATGAGTTCGGAATGGGGTCGCATAACGTACATTCGCGCTTTGGAGCTGCGAAGCTTGAGCAGAAGGGCGAGGAGAAAAGTGCAGGAGGGAGCTCAGGCGGAAGCGCCGTTGCGGTCGCGACCGAGCAGTGCTGGGCCGCATTGGGAACGGACACAGGCGGGTCTGTGAGACTCCCTGCTGCGTATACTGGGACGGTTGGGTTCAAGCCGAGCTACGGCTTGCTCAGTCGTTGGGGCGTCATTGCGTATGCGAATTCGCTGGACACGGTTGGAATACTGGGCAACGACGTGGAAAGCGTGGAGGGCATTTTCGATACCCTGAACATACATGACCCTCAAGATCCTACATCTCTGCCTCCTTTGACGCGCTCACATCTCCCTACTGAGACGCCGGCCGCATCTAAACCTCTCAAGATCGGAGTCCCGATGGATTACAGCATTTCCACGCTCGACCCCACCGTGCGGAAGGCATGGTTGCGTTCTCTTCGGCTCCTCCAAGAACGAGGACATACTCTATACAGTGTGCGGCTACCAGCCACTCAGCACGCACTCTCCGCTTACTACGTTCTTGCACCCGCAGAAGCATCCAGCAACCTAGCTAAATATGATGGCGTTCGTTACGGTTCAAGAGCAGAAGGGAAAGATGGCACGCCAGATAGCGTGTTATTTGCAAAGACGCGCGGAGAAGGTTTTGGGCCCGAAGTGCAAAGACGCATACTGCTGGGTGCGTTCTCGCTCAGCGCGCAAGCTATCGACAACTATTTCATCCAGGCGCAGAAAGTGAGGAGATTGGTGCAGCAGGACTTCGATAGAGCATTTGCGATGCCGAATCTCCTGATTACCTCTCAAACTGAGATCAACCAGGAGGGCGTAGACGTCCTGCTATGTCCTACAGCGCCAACTCTGGCACCGCAGTTCTCTGCAATTAAGGACCAGAAGCCGTTACATGCGTATATGAATGATGTCTTCACGGTTCCTGCCAGCTTAGCGGGGCTTCCTGCCATCAGCGTTCCGGTGCACGAGAATAAGGCCTCCAGCGCCGAAGAGGAAGGATGCTCGGGAGCTGCCGGCATGCAGATCATCGGGCAGTATGGCGACGATAAGCGTGTTCTTGCTCTTGCCAGCGAGCTTTTAGATGCTGCTAGAGTTAACTGAAATGGTGGTCTTGTACAATAATGTAAGAACAATAGATACCCTTGCAGCTTGTAGTTGTGTATCCACCGTCCCAAAGAATGCGTCCTACAAGTTCGTGTTCGATGCAACGCAAGCAGCAATATCGAGAAAATCGTGCGTTACTTGTACTTTCAAAGGCATAGAGCTCGCACAGACATCAAGTGGACAAAAAGTGGTAAAGAGTGTATGCACAGAGTCATCGTTTCCATTGATGCGCTACGTAGCAGGATGCTCCGACCTGTATTCTTTCATCTCCCAATCAAACCCCTCCCAAAGCTCCCCGATCGAATCCCATTGCGAAAGATTTCGAAATTGTCGTTGCTGAGGAATGAAATCGTTTGGCGAAGGCGAATGACGGTGGCCCAGGGAGGCGCTTAGTGGCTGCAGGCACCGCAACCGCAGCTGTTGCAGTCACCGTTGCAGTTGGAGCAAGTCTGGCAGGAGCTGTGGTTTTCTTGTCAGCATAAATCCTCATTTCCCCATATACAAACTCGGTTCAAAAGTCGCTCCATCCAACGACCAGCCACTCCGGCCACAGCGCCGAAGTCCGTCGCGAGCACCATGACAACCACCACCAGCAGCCCGGGAACCAAGATCCACGTACCAGGGAGACATGTTTCGTGATTGGTAGCAGTTAAGCCGGGTCGGTTGTTGATTGGTCGGTAGAAGTAGTGGTATCAAGTGCTAAGGCTGATGGCCATCAAGGTGCGCACCCAGCACCCCTATATATACCTCTCCCAAACCCACCATCTGACCACCCAGCCTGGCCTCCGCTCCAGCTAGACAAAAAAGAAAGCATGTGCATGCCACGCATGCATGCATATCACGCCGGAACAGCTCACTGATCGGAGGCGTGGGTGCTAGCCAGTCCAATAAGGGCACCCCGTGTACACGGCGAGAGCGGCGCTGCCCCGCTTCGAAACACGGCGTGCGGATCGGTATGCTTATGAGGCCGTATCCGGCGCGATAGTGACGCCTGGAGTGGGTTGACGGTTGGGTGAGGCCTATGGGGCGTGGAGGCCGGCCACCATCTCAGCAGAGAGGGCGTAGACTAAGTGCTCTCGATGCATATGGCGTGTGATAGCGTGGGGCATGCCCGTAGGCAGGATGTGGCAGCCGAGCCATGACTGCATGGTGGAGGCGTGCAGAGTTTGGGAATCGAGCGGGGTTGTGCGACCGTGGTCGAGATTAACCTGACGTGCAGCAGCATGCAGGTTTGCCTTGGGTGTTAAGCGGGAGCGTAGTACTGCTATACAGTGCAAATGTTTATAGGGCCGCACAGTCGGAGATGTGCTTGCTTACTCGAAGTGAGCTCAGACTGCAGCTGGTGGATAAATCGGCATAACCAATAGATACCGACGATAGCAGGCTCGAAGCATGACTGACGTGTGAGTGTGGTCTTACGCACGTGCGGAGATCTCCTCGCCCGCCAAAACGTCGGGGCGTCCAAACACAGCAGGTGTGCCTCAGATGCAGGCTTGCCATGTGAGCGGCCCCAGCCGCCAACTCAATTGGCTATGCCAACATGGGCAAGCCATGGCGAATACCACGCCTCATTATGCTACCTGTAAGCGTGTAAGTGCACTATTAGATACAAGATCTCCGCGGGCAGCTGTAGAGCTTCCCATGTCGAGGTGTTGCGCGGCACCCGCGGTGAATGTACACGGCGAGATAAGCAAGTACCTCCCACGCATGATACCTCTCCTCGCCCACAGTCCGGCGCTACGACAGGGTCAGGAATAGACGTGCGAAACTATGACAGTCGAGATCGTAATTACTGGTCGTGTTCGCAAGTGAACACCCCACGGCATTTGTCAAAGTGGCTTTCGCAGCTTATCGAGGCCCAATTTTTGTCAGCGGATATGTCGCATGGTGGTTGAGATTTGTACCTTTTACATCAATATGATATGTGGTTAATGAACAGTTCCGGCGAAATTCGGGTTTGTCTGGTACACTGGTAACTACATCGAGATCCGGTGGTTTGACTTGTCTGCTCCCCTCGCAGTTCTACTCAAACGTTCACACCTCAATATTGAAAAACTCAAGCCCTTCAACAAACTGTAGAAACGATACAAATATGCAAAGCTAAAACTTTAAGCTAGATGTATCTGGGTGTTCACAGAGTACTATAACCCAACATTCGCTCACTTCGCTAGGCGCAAAACCACTTAGGCAATGTTCGCGATCACCCATACCCTCACTTACAAGCAAAGAAGCAAGCAACTGAAACCTTTAATTTCCCCTGTTCCAACAAAAGGACAAAGTGCACACCTGAGCCTTGTAAACCCCGACACCTCCACCATCATAGAAGGCCCGCACCGCAGTAAGCCTCCACGAGTCACCGACCAACTCTACGAAAACCAGGAAAACATTTAAAACACAACTTCTTCTTATATGCCCATCGCTAAGACTTTAAATAACTCCTCCCCAGCGACGACTTACGTTTTATCAGCCACGTGCAATGACTATTCGCTCCCTACCGCGTGGTTCCTCGCAATCCGCAAGTAGAGTAAGCACTAGAGCTACAATGATGACTGTCTAATACGCCGCCAGCATAAGGTCGTTATTTGATACGCATAGAAGCACCGAGAGATTCTATATTAATCGGACACTTTTTGATATGAGAAGCCAGTCAATCTTGTGATTTACTTTAGATACGTCGCGAATGACTTTATATTGTTGCCTCTATGCAGTCCCCATAGCGCGATAAGTAAAACTCCAGCATTTCCAGATCGCTGCGATCAACAATCATACATTTCAGACTATCCACGACCGCGATCGGCGTGGATGCGCGGAAAATTCGGCGTAGGCCTAAGTCCAAAAATGCAGTAAAGAGAAAAGAAGAAAAAAAAGAAAAAAAAGAAAAATGGACACCTCAACCATAAGAGAACCGGAAACACCCCTATGAGAGAACAAAACTCCACCAAAGTCAAAACCAACATGACATGAATCACCAGCTCAAGGTAAGCTTCATCGCCCCAGCTACTAGGCTTATTGGACCCGCAGACCCATCAAACAACAAAGATGTTTTGACGCTGCATGTTTTGCAAGCTTGAAGCTCTTGCCCGTTCCTTCCCCACACCATTCATCGTAGAAGACCTTGGAATGGAAACACGGAGGATCCAGGTTCTCCCACTTCTTTTCGTAATCGAGTTTTTTCCCATGAGCGTCGGCGTGCTCTTTTAGCACCGACGTATATCGACTGAGAGCTACGTCGGTGTCGGGTCCGGCAGCGGAATTCGTTAAGGGCTCTAGCATCTGCTGGCTCTTCTCTCCACCGTAAGTTGCGGGCGTGACGGTGACAGAGCTCTAGTGGTCCGACGAGGTGGGCGAATAGTTAGAGCTGGAGCTGGAGCTAGGGCTGGAGCTATAAGGTGCGGAGGACGAACAAAACAAGGCCTCGCTGTTTTGAGTCGTCGTTAATATTGTGGTTGTGTAGCCTTTGGATGGAGGGTCTATCGGTACAGCGGGAAGCTCGGGGATGTTTGCTTTCTGGAGCTCATCGCAACCGGCCTGAATCTTGCACAAAAGGTCTTCGCGGAACTTTCCCCAATTAGGTTTGTCCCCTGTACAACTGTTATATAAAGAGCGGTAGAAGCCAGCAAGATGGTGTTCGTTGTGAACTTGCTCGTTTGCCGGTCCAAAACATTTATGGTAGTACTTTGCAGCAACTGCCTCTAGGATGTCCTCGCGAACGGTCAGCTCATATCTAAAGCCTCGAGAACAGACTCTCACGTACGATGAAAGCACCTGGTGTGCGTTCTAGATAGTCTGTTGGGACTACCTCGGCGACCGCGCCGGAAAAGATTGCCTTTCCACGCCACAACTTGGGGACTGTGGCCATAGTTAGCCACTATACAATGACCGAGCGGGTACAGCAGTGTACCTTGGGAAATCAAACTATCCTCTATAACGATGTTCAAGTCTACATCTGGATTTCCTAAACATGTTAGCAAAGGGAAACAGAACTCGACTTGGATACTCTCGTACTGGGAGTAGGCTCTATTTCCACGGAAGACATAGACGAAGACCGCTCTACTTCCACGGAAGACACAGACAAAGACGGCTCGTCCGTTTTTTGCATCCTGTTGAGAATCCTCTTGATTTCTTTCTGCATTGCCGTAGAGACTGGAGTTCGCAGGGGTGAAGGAAGCATGAGCAAGTCGGAGATATGGCAAACCTCGCAGTTCTTATATACCCTACAGCGTACACCGAGGCCCCCTACAGAGCAACAAAGGCACTCTCGCAGGTACCCCTCACCTCTCGCCGTGAACCTTGACCGGTCGTACTGACGTCTTCACCAATATACTTACGATGCCAGCTTCCACCGCCACAAGTATGCACCTAGCCCCCGACCGCGCAGCAAAACACCAGTAGGACGCCGATCCGCACCCGCCCGAATTGCTCATCAACATAGCCTTCCGACACAGAACAGTCGCGTAGACATCCGAGATGCGTCCTCCAGCCGTTCTGACTGGGCACCAGTCGTGGAAGGTGTCCAGCAAGGCTGTACGCGCATGCATGTATGCTACAGCGAGCCTTGCCCAAGCACCGCGCAGTAAACAATAAACAACATACATGCATACTGCCCACGCACAACCAATCCAGCATAACCAACCCCCTATACGATCTCATCCAACGGCATAGCAAAACGCACCTACCAATCTACCGACGACTCAACCTCCAGTCCGCACGCATCACACTTCCCTCGCGTGTGTCCGCGAAGGAATTGAACCGCGTCCAAGAAGCGGGGCATACACACACCACGACCAACGACACAGCACACCCGGCATCATGCACAGCACGCACAGCCAAGCGACATTCCAGCCTCGCCGGTCAATTCGGAGTTGAGCGCAAGCGACGTCGAGCCGGGCGAGGCGGGGCGAGGCTGGCCGACAGCGAGGCTGGCTGGAGGCGCGGATCCAACGACATGGTGGTCCCATGGCGAGTACGAAGGCAAACACGTCTGCGATACACAGCGTATCTGCCTCGTCATGTACGTTCGACGTGCCTGATCAGGGGGAGGCGGGATGTCGTTGGTAGACCGAGCAGGATAGATAGTGTGAGCGGACTAAACTACGCGACGCTCATGTATACAAAGAGGAATAAACAGCGGGTACACCCCATTCACTCGTCTCAGGTGTTTACGTTGTACTTTTTAATTGAAACTTTTGTCTATCGATGCGATGCGTTGCGTTGCGTTGCAAGCACGGCGATATCTCAATGCCAGTGCCGGTGCGAATCCCAGTCCTCACCTCATACCATTTTCGTTGACCACGGCTCCATGATCGATTCACCTACGAGCTCCCCGCAACCTTCACAAGCTCCGCGACCTTCCTCGCGAGATCCTCAGCCTCCGCCCTAGTCGCCGCCTCCGCATACACCCTGACCGCATCCTCCGTCCCACTCGCACGCGCAAAGCTCCTCCCCTGCCTCACCTTCTGCACCTCGGCATCGATCTTCGCCTGCAGGCCCTCAGGACTAGTCAACTTGCGCTCCGCATCCGTCGTCTTGAAGATATTCCTGTCGTTGACGACGACCTTGAGGAGCCTGTTGGGCAGATCCGTGTACGTGTCAGCCCACTCCTGGGGGCCCCACGTCTTGTGTGCAAGGACGACTTCGACGAGGAGCATGTCTGAGAGGGCGTCGCCGACGGACTGGTTGATGAGGTCGATGCAGGCGCGCAGGACGGAGAGCGCTTCGGCTTGCCCTGGGTTCTTGGGCTCGTACCGTGCGATCGTGTCGAGGGTGTCTGGGGAGAAGATCACTGTGCCGTGGCCGTTGGCTTCGAAGTATACGCCGATGTCGAGCTTCTCGGCGGCGTGGTGCAGGTGCTTTACGCCGGTGGGCGTGCAGTCGACCTTTAGCTTGAGGTGCTGCTCGACGTATTGCGTGGCGGCGCCGTTGGCGTACGCGGTTTGCACAACGCCGATCTTGATAGCGTCGCTGAGGCCTGCAAGGCGTACTTGGTCGCCGAGGAAGGAGGCAACGAGCGTGGCGATACGGTCGCCGTCCAGCAGGCGGAAGACATTGTTGGTGTCCTTGAAGTAGAAGACGACGCGGTCGGCATCGCCGTCGAGGGAGCAGCAACGGTCGCCTGCACCGGCCTTAGAGGAGGGTGGAGCGCGCTGGTTGGTCTTGACGAAGTCGGCACCACACTGAAATTGTAAGCTTCACGTTCAAATCTGAAGACGAAAAGGTCTTACATCTACGTTCAAGCTCTCCGGCTTGATGACGTTGTCATTGACAACATGGATCTCGAGTGCCTCCTCCTTGGACGGAAGATGCTTGATGAGCTCCGTCAACTTGGGCCCACCAACGCCGTTCGCACAGTCGACCGTCAAGCTGCCAGCAGGCTTCTTCCCCTTGAGCGCCGTCTTGAACGCCGCGCCAAACTTCTCGTAGTATCCCTGCTCGGTGGGCGTGCCGTATGCGTCCTTGGTGCCCTCGGTGTTCAGACACCGCACCATGTAGTGCAGCTGTGGGGTAGTAAGGAAGCCGTAGTCCTTGACCTCAGCGCCCGCAGCCTTCAAGCCATCCTGCACGCAGCCCAGCAACCGGGCACCCGAGGCACGCGTGTCCCTGGCGACGACGACGCGGGCGGGGCTCTCGAGGTCGATCTTGTACTTTGCGGCAATGTCCTGGTAGAACTTGAACACCTCGTCTCCGTTGGCCTTGTTGGCCATTTCCGTGCTGAGAACCTCCCACTCTTCCTGCAACATGTTGCCCTGTCACCGTGTCAGCCGTAGCCCTCCCCTCCACGCCGTGTATGCACCCACCAGGGGCTCAACCAACTTGACGCCATTGTCCTCGGGCGGGTTGTGCGACGCCGTGATCATGACACCGATCCATTTCCCCTTCAGCGAGCGCGACCTCAGCGCCGCAACAAGCCCCACGCGCGTCAGAACCGAGTCGAGGACGTCGCTGCAACCGTCAGCCTGCGTTCACGCCGCCATTCCGTGTGGTAGCGGGGTAGGAGGGGCATCTTACGCCTTTGTCCGGAACTATCTCACTCGTTAGCATACACCCTACACGACTGGGAGAAGGAAAGGACATACCCCAGCAGTTCCATACGTATACTGCAAGCCCTCGGGCGCGGGGTGCTTCTGAACAGCCTCAACAATAGAACTCGACATGATTCCTCTCCTGGCAACAATAGATGTCCAACGGCAGGCAGTCCAGTGCAATTGCAAAGTAAGAGGCAGGCTCGGACACAGAAAGAAAGAGGGCTAGCAGGAAGAGATCAGCATTGGCGGGGAAACGGTGTGCACAAGTAGTCGCGCGCATTAGCATTAGGACCCCCACACGCGCAGGGCTGAGCCTCAGGGCTCACCGCACCGCGCCTGGTGACGGCCCAATCAGCAAGCCCGTCCGCCGCATTGGCCCCCGTGAGGATGCGCCACACGCTGACGTACCTGGCGAGCCCTCAGCTCGCTTTCAGCTCCGTCGTTTCATAGAGGGGCACTTGTTGTAACGTGGACCGCACGTCGAAATGTTACGGTACTCTGCACCGCCTTGACAGACGAAAGCGGATATCCATCCGTCTGTCGTCTAAGCGCTGGAGAACTACAACCTTCGAGACTACACTGTAAACGCATGGCCAGCGAGTTAGATTGGCCATCACCCCCCCAAAAAAAGACTTGCAAATGTCACAAGAAGAATAAGCTTCGTTTGGGCTAAGCAGTCCAGCCAACAGCTGCGACCAGACTACGTAAGCCGGATACCATTCATACTCGAAGCACGCCACGTCCAAAAGTCCAGCTAAAAAGGGGATATTGAGAATACAGCCAAGTTTACCAGAGACTAATCAGAAAGCCTGCGGACCCAAGCCGGGAAACGGCCTGCCCGCTCCAAACCCTCCTCCTACCGGCACGCTGTGGCTCGGAATGGGGCTACCGATCTCGCCGAGCGTGGGCGGCGGTATAGCACTAGTGTCGACAAACTTGATCTGGTTCAGCCGACCGGGAGGCGATTCTTTGTATTCCAGAGAGCCGCCGCCGTTGATGCTGTCTCCGATGATTTCGCATGCCTCCTTGATCTCCTGCATGCCTACCGATGCTTCTGTTGGCCCACGCGCAGATTCAATGTGGCTGTGAACCTCCTGAGCATCCACGTAGCCATCTGCACCGGGTTGTCGCATCGACAGCATCTTGCACGTCGAGCATACTATGCGTCGGAGCCAAACAAGACGTTGTTCACCAGGCGCCCGCTGTTCGTTGGGCCGCTGCGCTGACATCATGGGAAATGGATTGCTGAAAATGTTCGACGTCGGCGAAGTGCCCCATCCCGTACCGGCCATCGGGAAAGGCATCGAGCTCATTGGGGGCGTTCCCCAGACGCTGGCATTGCTTGAGCCTGCAAAAGGTCCAGGCACGTCAGGTCGTGGTGGACCAGGCGCATCGGCAAATCCAAACCCAAGTGGTGCCCCCCGCAGCGAACCATGTGGTTGCGTACTCCTTCGTCGCGCTGTGGGGTTGAAATCATCTAGGTTGAGGTCCTCCTCGTCATCCAACAAGGCTTTGCTGCCTAGGTGATTCGCAAGCTCATCAACTTCATTGTTGTCTGTACCATCATCGTAAGGCTTGACGCTGGACGGTCGCTGGATGGGCGCTGGCCGCTGGATGGGGTGTGCGCTAGGTGGTGCGATAGGACTATCGGCAGTCTGCTTGTCAAACGACCCCGATGTCTGCCTTGAATGAGTGGGCATTCCCATACCAAAGCCGGGGGGATGAGTTGGAGCCGGAAAACCTTGCATCGGTCCAAAGCCTGGAGGAGGTCCATCCATGGGGAACCCCCGACCCATCTGCATAGGGCTCGGTGCATGCATGCCTGGAGGTGGAAACCCGCGGAAAGGCTGCGTAACGGGCTGTGGTGGGAACATTGGCATGTTGCGGTTCGGGCCCATCATGGCAGGCATCTGTCCAGGGAACCCGTTCAGACCTGGTGGCATATTCCCCATCCCCATGCCTAGAGGTATTGGCATCCCGGGTGGCGGACCTATGGGTGGCATTGGCGATGTGGGCTGCGTTGAAGGTGTTGGAGTAGGCTGTTGCGAGGTCGGAGGTTTGGTAAGGATGGACTTGGGAGCGATGGGAATCTGCACTTGTGAAGCAGGCGACATTGATTTACTCGAAGGCTTGGGAGATGATCCATGCGAGCCTTGCTGTGAACTTTGACGTGGTCTGCTCGGTGTAGGCGCTTTCGGCACGGCCGGTGTTACATGTGGCGAAGGAATTCCCGTGGAAGAAGTTTGCTTGAGCAGCTGAGGTGGTAGAGCCACCGCGACTGGCTGCGAGCTCCTCTTCGCGGGTGTAGCTGAAGCTGCATTCTGAGGAGCGGCAGCTTGCTCTTCCTTGCGGATCCGTTCCTTTTCTGCTTTCGCCTTTGCCTCACGATCTCGTCGGTCCTTTTCATCCCGAGCTTTCTTGTCCCTCGCCTCCTTTTCCTTCGCTTCACGTTCCTCGCGCTCTTTCCGCTTTGCTTCTTCTCGAGCTTTCTTCTCTTGCAGCTTGTGTTCCCGTGCCTTGCGCTCAGCCTCTTGTTGCCGCTCGCGTTCGTCTTGCTGCCGCTTCAAGCGTTCGGCTTCTTTGCGGTGTTTCTCCTCTTCTTGGGCTTTGCGCTCGGCTTCCTTCTTCTTTCTCTGCTCCTCCCTCTTCTTCCGCTGTTCTTCTTGTCGCCTCTCCTCCGCGGCTTTCTGCTCAGCCTCCTTGGCCGCTTGTTCGGCTTCCTTGCGTGCCTTTTCCTCCAACTTCAACTGTCTCTGTTTCTCCTTTTTCTCCCTCTTTTTCGCAGCTTCTTTGGCTTTTTTGGCATCCTTGAGCTCTTGTTGCTGGCCTTCTTCGAACAGCTCCTGCAAAAGCTGCTCCTGTCGTTCCTTTGCAACTTTTTCACGATATGCTTGGAGAACCCTCTGTTCGAACATTCGCGCGGCAAATATTTGAAACATCCGCCGTCCTTCTTCCATTCGCTGCTCTTCGGTCAGGGTATCCTGATAGTCATTAGTAAATCACACAAGAGCGCGTTAGCTATACGCACTTCTTCTTCGTCGTCATCATCCTCGTAGTCCCCATCTTCGTACCCTTCCTCATCTTCCTCCTCGTCGTCGAATTCGTCTTCTTCTGCCGGTTGATTGTGGTGAGATTTGTGAGGGCCTCGGTACATGGACGGATGAGCTTGATACTGTGCCTCCTCTTCCCGCTGCATTCGACGCTCGGCGAGTTGCTCCATCATCTCGATAAACTTCTTCCCGTCGTTCTTGAGCAGGTCGTCCGCGACTGTCAGGATACCGCCTGGAGAATGCATCAGTCTCTCACGCAACAGCGACATGACAGATGCGATACCTTTTACTTGTAGACTATTGCCGAACCGGAAGAAATCTGCAGTTTCGGGCGGTGGTAAGCTTCGTTCCTCCTCGCTATAGTCTTCCTCAGATGATATCTCACTATGCGAGTAGTCTTGGTCTCCCTCCTCTTCGTCGCCAGAGTACTCTTCGGGATCGTCGTAGTGGCTCGGCGGGGGATGCGTCGTTATGATGGGGCGAGGGGCTCTAGAAGCATAACCGTAATTAGCATGAGAGAACATGTTACCGGCAGATGTATGGTGGGTCGCATACTGCTCGAGTTCTTCGTAGTATGCATCATACAGTACTTCTAGTTCCTCCTCGATTGCCGCCCGTTTCCGCCCGCAAACTGTGCAGCTGCAAGTGTGCTTCTGCTGTTCCTTCATTTTGCGCAGGACCGCTTCCTTCTCGATTTTGACCAAAGACTTGCGCTCGTCCTCGCCAAGTGACAGCCAAAACTCGCGTATGCGCTCCCGCTCTTCCTGCGTTGTTGTGTTCCATATGTCGTTGTTCTTGGTACCACTGGGCTTGCGAGCGTTGTGGTTCGGTCGTAATGGAGGATTGTGATATGCAGGTTGAGGTGGCGCTGAGGCTTTCTTTTTCGTTTTGGCCTTTTTGCCCATATCGCCGGCTGCGGTTCGTGGAACGTAGCCAGGCTCGTAGTGGTTGTTCGCGGGGTATGCCTGCTCATCGTAGGAACCATCGTCGGCATCGTCCGAGTAGAAGTCGCCCTCTTCGTCGTGCGGGGTGCCGTCGTCGGCTTCGGCCTGGTAGTCGACGTCTGCGTACTGCGGCGCCTGGTGGTGGGCAGGGGCGGGTTGGGGTTGCTGGGCGGGCTGGTGGGCAGGCTGCGGTATGCCGTTCTTCACGGGAACCGCGGGCAGCCTCTGGCTCTCGGCAGCCTTCTTCGCAGCCTCCTTCTCCCGCCGCTTCTGCTTCTTGCGGTTCACTGCGGCGCCGGTGTTGGGCACGGTCCAGCGTATGGGCTCCGGGCTGTAGTCGTAGGCCCGCGGGTTGGTCTTCCCGTTCTGGGCCATGGCAGCGGGCAGGGAGAGAGGCGGTGGTGAGTGGTGGCCAGCGCAGTCGGGGGGCGTCGGGCCACAGGCAGGCGTGTTGCTGGCGGCGCGTGGAGCAAATGTCGGCGGCACCCAGTCCCCCGCTTCAGTGCTCAGGCAATGGGCGGCGGGCGGCGTGGCGGGCGGCTTAATGCCTCGTGGGGAGATGCAGCAAGTGGTGGAGTGGCCGGTAGCAGCGCTATCGGGCCGGTCGCATTGCTCGTCGCGGGGTGGAGGCTCTGGTGATATTGCGAAGGGTCGGGCGTGGTTGAACGCGAGCTTAGTGTCCCCATGCGCCAAGCAAAGCGAAGGGTGCGCCTGCCCCATGCATCTCTGCGCCTGCTCAGCCTCCAGGCACTTGCATTCATCGCTCGCTCTCGACGCCCTTTGCAACTCTAGCCTCCCGCCTGCAGCCCGCCCGTGCGTGCAGCTCCGACCCTGAGTCCTTCTTAAGCGCTCGCCCGCACCCCAGCGGCCTGCTCGCACCCGTCTGCTCCTCCGCCAGCTCGACTCCACCGTCCTCCACCGTCCTCCACCGGTGCTCCTCCCCCCCAGCCCTCCAGCAGCCCAGCAGCCCAGCAGCCCAGCAGCCCAGTCCCGCCCGGCCCGCCCAGTCGCTCGCTCCCTGTGTGCCCTCGCAGGACGGCCCTTTGTCTCACTGCTCCCTCTCTGCGCCCCGGCCCTCGTTTGTCCCACCGAGTCGCCGTCGCCGTCGCCGTCCGCCGCGCCTCCTCACCGACCAGGCCCGCCCAGCCCGTCGCGTCTGCCGCCCGAGTCGTCTCCCTGGAACGCGACCTCTTCGCTGAGAGTGCGCATCATCCCTACCGCATCCCTACCCTCGAGAACCCGCACGTTGCGCTGCATATCCTCAATTGGGGCAGAGCGCCTGTTGGACAATGGCCCAAAATGGAGAGCCCGTGATGCGCAGGTACGTATGCATCTCACGCTTTGTCATTGCATCCTCCTTGCCCAAGTCCGAGTTACCTGTCGACGCTCGCCGTCGTCTGTCCTACCGTCCCCCGCTGCTGCGCCTCCACACAAACCTGCACACGTTGCCCGCTCCTCGCGCGTGCACTACACAGGCGATTTTCCCCCTACTGCGTCGTCGTCGATCGCCAGCAGCCTTTATTGGGCATTGCAGTAGACCTGCGTCGTGCGCGATAACCTGCATTGGCGTTCCCGATCCGACACCACCCTGGTCTAAAAATAGTTCCCCGGCCAGCACCCCCATGTCGATTATTTTATCGCTTCTCGTCGATTTTGACTTCATCGGACTATACTTTTATCGAAACGGGTCGCCTTCCGCTCCTCCTCCAGTTTCACCCATACCGGCGTTACCCTGTTTGACATTCCAATAACTGAAACACCTCGGCATGTCGTGACAGATTGGCTAATCAAAATAAAATGATAGGAAGCTCGTCATTATCGGCGACGGTGCGTGCGGCAAGACCAGTCTCCTGAGCGTCTTTACGCTTGGTTACTTTCCCACAGTGGGTCCCTCGATCGCCAAGGTAGCATCCAGTGGCAGCTGACCGTTCCAGCGTTACGTTCCAACCGTCTTCGAAAATTACGTCACCGACTGTAGGGTGGACGGCAAGTCCGTCCAGCTCGCGTTATGGGATACCGCAGGGCAAGAGGACTACGAACGCCTGCGGCCTCTTGCATACAGCAAGGCCCATGTCATCCTAATAGGCTTCTCCGTCGACTCCCCCGACTCGCTGGAAAACGTCAAGCACAAGTGGGCTGAAGAGGCACGGGAACGCTGCCCGGGCGTGCCCATCATATTAGTCGGCCTCAAGAAAGATCTCCGAGAAGACCCGCTGGCGCAGGAAGAAATGCGCAAGAAGTCTCTCAAGTTCACGACGACCAAAGCGGGCAGCGACATGAAAGAGGTCATCGGCGCGCGGAAGTACCTCGAATGCTCCTCGCTAACGGGTGACGGCGTGGACGACGTATTCGAAGCGGCGACCCGTGCTGCCCTTCTCTCCCAAGACAAGAAGGAGAGCGGCGGCTGTTGCGTGATCATGTGAAGCGGCTATTCATCCAAACTGCATTGGGCGGAGTTCTCCTGGCGCATTCTTCTCCATTTTGAATTGCTAAGCGATTGACGGCATAGCCTTTCCCCAACTTATCTCGTTTCTAATCCGTGTTTCCTGCTCGAAAAGTCGGACGTGCTTCGGTTCTAATGGACATATTTGGGGGAACGGTGGCTTTTTCGGCGGTACGATATCGATTGCTCCAGAGGGAACCTAACGACTGATGACGGCTAATTTGTCATCGTACACTCCTTTCCGGTTCCCGTTTGCATTTGGAGGCCTGGAGCCGCTGGCCATGGCTAAGGGAGAGAGCCCTTGGTCGATCGGCGTGGGGCATATACATTACTGTACGTTGAGCGTTAATATCAGAGAGCGTGTTTATGTAATTTGCGCGGTGACGGCTCGAATGGCACGCGTAGTAGTTTCTGCAAATATGTCTGCGATTTCAGCATCCTCTGTCCACAATCCATCTCGTTCGAGGTATAATACATGTCCAATCCGCACTGCTCGATGCCTAGAATTACAATCCTCTTACACCGCTATATCCTACACCCCTTCCTTTCCCTCCCTCGCGAAATCCCCCCGACCCAATCCAGTCCCTACCTCTAATCCCTCGTCCACCCATGATTCCACCCGTCCCGCGCCGGAAAATCAACCTGCACCCTCGCATACTCGACAGGCACGCTCCCCCACACGCCCCTCTTCAGCATCGCAGAGCGATACAAGCGGCCGACCTCCTTCCCCCTGACGCCCAGCGCGCCGGCGTCTGCGCCCCGCCCTCCAGCCTCCGCCTCGCTGACCAGATTCCCCGCGCTGTCCATCAGCCGCAGGTGCTCGCACGCCGCGCGCATCGCCATGTACTGCCGCTCGAGGTCGCGCTCCTCGGCCCAGCGGCGCTGCCGCAGGAAGAGCAGCCATGCGCGCTGGATCGTCCAGTGCCGGAGGTACCGCGTGCGGGAGAAATGGAGCGGGCGTGGCGTCAGTGGGTGCGAGAGGTGGTACCGGATTGCGGCTGGAGAGTGTCAAGTTAGCGTTGCTCCTGCGATTGAGTTGTGATTTTCGTTGTGAGTGGGATAGAGGCATGTTTGCGGCGGGGCTGGGACGGAATGGAATGGAATGGAATGGAGGGAGACGTACTGATGCGTGGATCTGTGCCTGCGCCCTTGCCCTTCTTGCGCTTTAGCAGGCGTGCTGTGGATGAGAAAGGTGATGTGGTTGCGGGTGTGGTTCGCGTTATCGGCGCGTTGGGCCGGAGGGCGTTTGGTATGGGGTATTTCGAGGCATTGAGCGGGCGGAAGACGGGACGGAAGGCGGAGAGGTTCATGGTTGGCGGTGGTGTGTGTGTGGTTTGTTGATGGCGTTGCGAGGGCTTCTGGAAATTCGAGATGGCTGCCAAGACGTAGGGATGCGGGTTCACGTGGGCGGGTACGCTAGCTGGATGGGGTGACGCGAGCGAAGGATGGTGCTATGAGGGACCATATATCAAGGAAAAGATTTATTGTGGTCGATAGATCTTTTTTAGCTTTGCTTCGCATCTTGCTTTCGTCGTAACGATCATTTCACATAGACATCCCTTGCGTCCACTCGCTCGATAATGGCTGCATTTCATGCTGCTCTCGCCAGTGCGTCAGCAGTCAGAAGGTACAGCTGCATACGTAAATTTGAGTGCACCGATTCTCCTACTACGATATCACAGTGGCTATATGCGTGTTCACTACCATTGACAATAACAGAATGCATAAGTTTGATCTCATCCAGAGCAGGAGGAGTCTAGACAATTCGTGACTTTCAACACATCTAACGTGTCTGGCAGGCGAGCGCCCAGTGTAAGCGAGCGCCCAACCTATTAACTTCTCGCGCGTTTGCAGCGACGTATTTCAACAACGCAATAAGATAGTGAAGTAAAATTACTAGCCTAGATTATATACAATCTCTAGTATTTATTTTACATGTTCGCGCGTTATGGCCGGTCTTTCTGCAGCGGCTGCAGCGCGCTGAAGCCTGCCGACTTACACCTAATCGCGCCTTACCCTGACGCGTTTCCCCCTCAAGCTGCTGCTTAACCTCCTTTTAAGTAATAATCTCCTCTACCTCTGCCTTTGTTAAGGTGCCTTGCTGCTGGATCCTCTTCTTCTTGCGCTTTCTACGCGCTGTGGCGGCCTCATTTGCTTTCTCAAGACTGGCGACTCGACCCTTGAGTAACGCAGCGGAATGAAGCATCACCTCAGCGCCTTTTTCAAGCTGATTAATCGCTGCAATGATAGAAGCAGGCGACGAGCTCTTGTGCCTCTGAACCCTATCGCGAATCAATGTTGATTGAGCCTCCAACTCGCGCGCGTTGCTTGGTGTTCTGGCTTCCCAGAGGGTGACCTCTTGCGTAGGCGGCGTTGGCGTGCGAAGCTTCACATTAAGCTTTGATAGCACCGCCTCTAGATCGTATAGTACTAGGCTAGCGCCTTGAAAGCTTGCGCAGATGTTCTCCTTTGTAATTAACTAGTTATAGGCTGCGTAGAAGGCTGGTAGAAACTCCAGCTTCGTAATATGGTTGATATAGTCGCGTATAAGGCTCTCGATCTGGCGACTGTACGTGCGCTTTAACGGCGAAAAGCAGCCAACGTCAAGCGGCTGCAGGAGGTGCGACGAATGCGGCGGCATACAGAGGGTATAGATATTATTATCCTTGCAGAGCTGCTGAAATTCGAGCGAGTTGTGGCTCTCATGGCCGTCAAGTATAAGCAGCTGGCGCGCGCCTACTCTACGCTCTGCTGTATGCTTAATAAAGTGCTTTAGCCACTCTACCCTAAGCTCGTTAGTTGTCCAGCCGTTATTGCTTATTGTAAAAGCTTAGTTGCGCGGTATATTATCGTCTTTGTACCAGGCAGAGAGGTGATACTAGCCGGCGAAGATAATAAAGGGCAGGATCGCCCACCTAGCAGCGTTGATTGCCTGAACTGCTGTAACCTACTCGCGATTGCCTGGCTGTATTGCTTTCGGCCTGCCGCGTCTCTCTGAGCCTGTAACAACAAGCTAAGCTGATATCTTGCCTATTATAAAGCCTGTCTCGTCGAAGTTGTAGGTATCCTAATCACAGATACCATAGGTGGACTTCGTGCGCGATATAAGCTCGAACCAAGCCCTGATAGCCTCTGGATCCTCACATAGGGCCCTCTGTCGATCGTACAGCCGATTGAAACGCGTTGTAAGGCTGTCTGTTCGCTTGACAAAGTTGCGCGGCCACTTCTCGCCCACCTTGCCAGCACCGCGCTCAGCAAGCAGCTTATCCGCCATATCTCGCACAGCACTCAGCGTAGGCGGAAACCCTCGCGAATCCAGGTCAATTATATACCTAGTAATCACCTCCTCTTCTAGCTTAGTAAGCTTCTTTGAGTCAGGCTCACAATCCCGTCGCGCAGCGATTCCAGCGCGTCGGCGATCTATTGTTCTTCGAGAGACTTGGTATGTAGTAGCAGCGCGCTGCTTACTTTGAAATTGGTTTTGATTAAGAGCTAAAATAGCTAGAATAACGTTTGCTTCGTTAGAGGGCGATTAAGTAATACGTGGTTGAGCCATTGTTGTTAGTAGGCAACGCGTTATAAAAAGTTGATGAGTTGGGCGCTCGCTTGCCGGACACGTTACTACTTTGTGACTCCGAACATAGAAAACTGGTATAAAAGGTCAGTTCTTTGGCCGAACCAATTGATTGACGTTGCCTAGAACGCGTACCTATCATATTTGTGCCACGTGAGACTGACGTTCAGCTCCTCTGAGATGCGAAATGACAATTCGCAAGGACATGCTAATGTATCATCTTCACATCAAACAATAGTAATGACCTCATCCCTGACACCCTCAAACACATCAATGCTGATAGCCGGTAATGAGAAAACCCCGATTCTTCTGTAATATCCTCTCTTCCCTTCTTCATTCAAGTCTAATAGAATGATCCCCACATTTCCTTCCTCTTTTTCCTTCTCACCCTCCGCTCCAACACCTTCCTGCGCTAGGACTCTTAGCAGTGAAACATCAACCCACGCATCCTCATGATCAACCCACCACTCCTGCTCCCTAGCATCGAGACTAAGGTCCGTCGCCGTCTCTGCATGAGGATTCTGTTCGCCGAAAACCAGGTCTGCGAAATGTATGCTGTCTAATCCCTCATCGTTGTAGTACCATCTCGCTCGTTTGACACGGCCTCGAAGGCGCAAATATCCATCGATGATAGCTCCGTATGTCCACTCCTCGTTCTTAGGGGTAGTATTGCAATCTAATATCTCGACCATACTTTGTCGATTAGGCGAGCCAGTGTCCAACAACGAATTGTAGACGACCCCATCAACAGACGCCCATGACCAAGTAGGCGCGCGATAGACCAGAGGTCGCGGCTCTGGTTCTTCAACGATTTGCCACATAAGCTGAATAGGCAGATGCTCGACCCAGAGTCCTGCTATGTAAGTGAGATTATTAGTCTCGCTGGTTTGTTGCGCGACCGCTGCACAAGCTACAAGTTTGTCTCCAGGGAAGGAGAGTTGACGGCGAGTGTAGTTGTACACGATATCATTCCAACTGTTCAATACTCCCCAGATAGCCTCGGGCGAGTCGTCGTCATCTGGCTTGCTTGGTCCAACAGGCGTGACAACTCGGTCCATCTGTCCACCTTCATAGCGAGTCATCGAGCGACAACGCCATCGCAATTGTCGAGTCCCATATTCCAGAACCCTTGGCGAGAGAGTGCGTTCCTGAAATGTCCAAGCACGAGTATCTATCGGGTCCTCAATGTCGAAGAATGTATCGAGTGCTGCTTGGTTTTGCGAGAGGCGTATTCTGCCTATGTGCTTGTCAGAGCAAGCGTATTTAAGCTCTACCTCTAGGGAGAATGGACTGCGTCTATCTTGTAGGAAGCCTTCGTAACAGGTCCTCGCATTAGCGGCGGAGATCGTCAGGTATGCGTTGCTGTATATTTTGGGCATGTTGGCGAGCTCGGCAATGAGGTCTTGGGGAGAGTCTTGTATTATGCAGAGACAATCTATCCAAATGTGTTTAAGACCAAGGCGGTGGGTTACCGTTACGGCGTCAAGGAGAGTTTGTGGCATGAGTGATGTGTTGATGTTTGCGTGGTGGCTCTTGATGTTACTCAGGGTTGTTTTGAGAGATTGGTCGCCACCCCAGCAGTAGCTAAGACAAGCGTAGGGGAAACCATGCTTTGAGCTTGTCGATGATAATTTGATGGAGAGTTGATTATTCAAAGCGGTTACCTCGAGCAGACGCGTGGGAACAAAACCAATGTCAGGCTTCTGGCAGTGTAAATGCCTTCCCGATCCAGCGTTAGTGATGCACTCTTCGGTCCATTTCTTGGCAGTTTGTAAGGATGTAGGGGAAGAGACTTGAAGGTTGATTGGTGTTATGGGTATATGCTGTGCCGCAGGATCATCTGATTGCATTAGTGATCAAATTCTTTAGGGTGTATTTGTATACGCATCTTGAAAGGTTTCCATGGGAGAAAGCTTACTAGAAGGGGTAGTTACAACAAATGTTGGGAACGGCCTTCGTAGCATCTGAATACTAGCCTCGAAGTCTGTCTTTCGTGCGTTAAGCCGAATCATGAACGGTCTCTTACTCAATCCTAAAGCAAGATGATAGAAGTGAGAAAGAGATATCTGCTCAGAGAAACCAGATTCGACATGTTGGGATTCTGTACATAGCTTTGAAACGAAGTCATTTATGTTTTCAGGAGAAAATGCATCGAGGTAGATGTTGATGAGAAGCTGGAAGAATGAACACCCGTTCTTTGCTGCTCTCAGTGCTGCACGTGGGCTTTGGGATAAACGGAAGTATTGCTGGGTTATGTCATCCAAGTTTGTGGGGCGGAGTAGGATGGCGTTGCAGTGCGAGCAGGAGTGAATCATCGTTTATATCAGCCCTAAGTGCCCTGGTAGCCCAGCCCTGTATAGTGTGTCACTTTAAAGACTAGACATGCAGGATATGGTTTTCGAAAAAGTTGAATTAGGAGAAACTAGAACTCGGGGATCGAAGGGCGGCGTCCCAAGATAGTTAGTCCAAATTATGTCATACCATATCACGCGACAAAAAAACACAGAAATGTGTTCACAAAGTCATCTTTACGAGCCTTCTAATATTAGTAATATCATAGAAACAATAGTAAAGACTAATCGAGCAAGCTTTGCTTTTCAACCGTTAGACGAATTCTAGACTCTTTAACAGAAAAAGACTCACCATTGATAAGTAAGCTTCTATATGTAGTAGAGCAATTCCATGGCTATCGCAGAACCAAGTCTTGATGTTGCGTAAATGCAAAGAAGTCCTTACGAACGTCCCACGCAGCTCCAACCCGACGATAGATATTCTTCTCGCCGCAGTTCTCCAATAATAACATAGTCGTCTCCCCTACTTCAAGAGCTAATAATTCCATCTGCCCCAGCTCTACTCTTATAACGTCACGTTCAAAATCTAGCTGACCGACGACTTCTCGTCTTCGATTCTCGTACACCAGAATGCGACCGGATAAAGATTCTAGCGCATGTATATTCTGCTCAGGATTAGTCGCGAAAGTGAACTTTTCTTTTCCTTGTACCAGTTTGCTGACGCTCGACCATTTGACGCAGCGAGATGACGGTTGCCAAAGTGCGCGAACGCGACCTGTTACGCGAATCTCCCTAACACACTCTCCATACTTGATCTCCTCCTCCACGTCGGTGCTGACCGCTAGAGTCTTAGTGTCGTCATCGACAGTTCGCCGAAAAGCGGCTGATCGTGCACTTTTGACATTCGTCTCAATCGCAGTCTGCACCGGAAGCGCAGCCCACGACCACGACGGCCAGGTCGGCGGCGTAGAGTCGTCTCTATTACTACCTATCTTGAGCATTCGTACTACTTTCCAAACGATTCCTTCTGGCAGACTGTTCGCCCAAATACCGACTAGATATTCATCAAGAGGACTAAAACTCAGATACTTCGCAGCCAGACCAGACAAGGCCGTCAATCGATCCTTTGGATTGGACATGCTTCGCAACGCATATGACTTTACAATGTCCGCCCAGAATTCGTGTAGGTTGCCTTCGCCGGATCGACAGGCCAACAAGAACTCTTGCGTGTCCGGCATTTGAAGATTGCGATCTGATACCGCGTGCACCGGTCTTTGTAGCTTGGTGACTCTCTGTTCATATGTAGGCTCTAATTCCACTTGATGTCCTGTGGCACAAGACCAATAGAATCTGCTACTAGAAACGTACAGCATTCGAGGACTCAATCTTTCTTCTTGCAACGTCCAAGCGCGTTCTGCGAGCGGCGACCTCAAGCGCAACTCATTCAAAGACATATCCGGTGTCGTTAAAAATTGGCCGCCGAGTCGACATGGCTCTGTCCTTAGGGTCCATGCCTCGCGCTGGTCGAGCAACTTGGCTGTTGCCTGAGTTGTGGCACACGCACACAGCGTGAAGATCGCATTAGAATAAACCTTGTGCATTGTCTCCACCCCTTCAGCCGTGTCCTGAAGAATGCATAAGGTATCAACCCAGGCATAGCGGAGACCCATCGCATATATGATGTAAAGCGCGTCGCGCACCGTGGTAGGAACATTGGCCATGGGAAACGGTTGCCGACGGTAAGCCAAGTTCCATGTGTATGTCTTTCCTTGCTCCACCTCTTGGATTTCAGTCTGCGATAGGCAATGAGGATTGCCCCAGCAATAACTTAGTGCTACGTATTGACATTGGTCTGATTTATTCTCGCATAGACGTATTACTTCGGGCGACAGAATTTCAACCAATAGCTTGGGATTTTCGCTGCTAAACTTGAGATTGTCGCATTGGCCGATGTGCTTGTTAAGGCAGACGTCCAGCCAATGCTTTGCCTGCTCAATCACAGCATAGTCGCGACCATTTGAACGTAGTGCAAGGTGCGCCACGTCATTTTTACTGTTACAATTGACCACTCCAGGATGTTCAGGTGCGTCTTCGACCTCTACCGTCAAATAGAAGCTGGGTTTACCGTCTGTATCTATTGTCTCTTGCCAGCGTACAATCACTTCGCCTAACGAGGCTCGGAGTCTGTTCACGCCGTCGAACGTGACTTCTTCCAGAAGAAGAGATTGCCGGAATACGCGGCAGATCTGGCATTTCTTGGAACATTGGTCCAGCTCCTCGAAGCTATTGTGCAGGAGAGTATGTAGCGTTCTGTTTCCGGTAGTGTTTCCCTGCTCGATATTCGTAGTGATCAGGCTTTCGACCTTGTTGCAGCCCATGCATTGGTTGAGGGAATCGATATTTGGTTTTGTGAACGTCAATTTGGATGATTTGGGGACTTTGGGCGACTTTGACCATTTGGAAAACTTCGGACTCAACCTGCTCTCGCTATCTGTATGTCGAGAGAGGAAGTCGTGGAGGGAAGGCATTGTTCAACTCTGCGAGAATGTTGCAATGCCTTCAAGTTGGGGAGTCAGGTCGTTATATTTGCTCAGCCTTGTGACGTTTGCAGTAATCGCAATGTGGCGCAGTAAGTCTACTGAAGCCATGGCATAGACCTCGTGAAAACCCAGTTTGCTGACCAGCAGGCAGCAGGAGAAGTTACCGATCAACACTTTCTTCCCTAAGAACAACGAAGGCCACTGACGCAACGGTGCATCCCGCACCAATGAGAACGAGGGCGCAGCGTAAGCACACAACTGCCAAGATGTGCAGCGCGGCGGCCAAATCCTTCCAACTGAATCTGGCCCCTAAGTTTTACAAGGTCAGCTTAGGTTCGCAAATAAGTTGCCTATCGCAGGTTCTAAGGAAGATTGGCCATAGCGGCGTTTCCCATGTCCTATTGCACGAGATCAGATGTATACGTCTCTCCCTATCGATCTTCCGCAGCCGGACGAATCGTTCAAAAAGGCCAAGCACGTAGTTAAGAGGTTAGGCATCCCAGAAATGCGCAGCTTTCGGGTTATGTTTATCGGTAATCAATGCGCAAGGGCGTCATACCTGTCATCTGAGCATTTGGAGCCGCATGTATGAAGGTATAAGTCCAGGTAAATTCTACCCTTCGTGCATTTCGTTCATCTGCAAAATCCTACCCAGTTATATTTGTCCAGTACTAGCCTCACCCAACAATACACAAGGGTCGACATCATGGCCGGCTTCTCTTTCGGTCGCAAGGCGTTATGGCAGTATTCGCATAGCGTGTCTATATTATTTGCAGTTCTCCTCTTCACTGCCGGATTCCTATGCACTCTACTCTGGACAAATGACATCGTTCACACTCCCACAAGTGCTGGGGGTGCTATGACAAGTACATTCACAGCGTTAAGTCCTGCAGTTACGACCTTTAGTATCACATATCAAGTGGTATGTCTGGAAATCTTTTAATGTATGTACTTTGCTTAGTTTTGTGATGTTACAGGCCATCTTCGGTACGGCGTGGAATGCGATTCTTTTTGTCACGCTGCTCGTCCTGGAGCGCGAGGCTTTACCCATATCCACGACCCGTCTACGATATGAGATCGAGAAGTCAGCGTGCATTATTGCCATCACCGGGAATGCCATCTATTCCGTTGCTTGTATCGCGTTGATGGCAACACTCGCGAGGTTAGCAGCCGACGCCAGCTCAACACCAATAATGGATATAGCGAAGGATATGCCGTTGGATGTGGCGAGAGACATAGCGAGAGATGTGGCCTCAAGTGCCACTGATCGAGCCGCAGGCCAGGGCGTGACTGCCGCCATTGCAGGCCTCGCATCGTGAGTGCAAACAACCATGATACTTTTTCGAGCATCATTAATCCTGAACAGGTTTGCGGCGGTGTGGGCATGCTTCATGGACTGGCTGCATGCACAAGACAGTCGGTATAGACGCATCGTCAAAGACGAGCCCATGACCGATGCGGGCAAGCAAGCGTAGAGAAAGGATACAGTTCTGAAAAATTTCACTTATAGTTTAAGGTGTTCATTGGTCCTAGGTGTATACCTCTGGTGGCTTCTAAACGGCCACTGAAGCGGGTTGCGACGAGATTATAGTACGAAGGGATAATGAACATACCGACCGCTCTTTAATCCTCATCAGCTTCTGTATATTGTCCTTCCCTCATACTTGTAGATCAACGTCTTCATGTTTGCGTTTGTTGAAGTTTCTGCGTTGGCCCCTTCCCCCTCAATCTGTATAAGGACTCACCAAGTATAGATACGCTGATCTTTTTTCCGTTTTGCGTCACAGAGACTGTGTTGTTGGTGGCTTGTAAGCTAGCAGCCAACGCTTCCTATCATCATAGAAAACGAGGGTATTGAATCGACAACTGTGTGTTAACCATTTTGCAACACGATACTCAGAGCTTCTTTCGGATTTGGAGAACACGAATTAATAGGTGAAGTGGTCATCCGGCCGCAGGATAACCTAGCATCTAGCCTTAACGCTTGGAACAAAAGCTCGAGGGCCCCCAGCGTTCTTTGTCCTGAATCTAGATTCGTTGAATTTGTCTTCTGTTCCAAATTGGAAGAATCTGATCAAGCTTAATTCTGATTCGTGGTTGAACCTGCCACCGCTACACCTGTATTATGGTTTAAGCCAACGAACCCACAACAGTACTGCGATTCAGATAAGCGCGGCATTCATAGCGGTAGTGGTCATCTCTAGCAGCATCAAAATCATCGCGATATATCTCACCTTAAAGGAGGTTTCATCCGGGAGTGTAGTAACATAAGGTGACGCTATCTTTTCCTTTTTGCAGAAACCAGATCAAACCACAGTCGGACGATGCACATGGGGTAGGAAGCGTCTTGTGCAAACGGACTTAAGAATCTACCTAGAGCAAGACAAATTTTCCAAGCAGTGGAGCTATAGCCAAGGGCGTCATGTGATAGACGCGATCCTTACTGTATCTTTGCAGTCAATGCGCATCGTATCTCAATATGCAACCCTATATGATTAAGTACTAATTTCTACCCATAAGAAAGTATCACAATCTGTCATGTTATTGAAGACGGCTCTCTTTGTAAACGTGTTCGAAAAGAGCTAATAGGATGAAAACTTTGTGCATATATCTAAGGTTCATAATGGATCACGGGAAGTGAAAGTTGGCCTTCTGGTTGATACCTAGTCTCCTACACATATCATAGCGGACGTTTCTTGCTAATCTATCTAGTGCTCTTGGTAGTAGAGCGCTTTTAGCCGACCAAAGAATCCAGGTTTTGTCTGTGTTGCATTTGTGGCTACTTCGCGTCGGTCTTCTAGTGGCTGCCCGTCGATTCCGGTGTTCGTAACGGCGTTTTGCTGCATTCCAAGGTGGTAGTCTATGTAGTGTTAGTTCAACGTTTGATTGTCTTGATCTCGATTACTTACTAGGCACGAGCAGAGCGCATATAAAAGGAACGATATTCAACACCAAGGCTGTGACGAATATGATCCCATTCACTCGTGTATAAGCCCGCACGGCACCTTCACGGATCGGATCATCCCAGGCGTACTTCGTCCTCAACGTTTTTATGCTGCCGTAGATGGTGTTGATAGTCTTCGGAGGCACACCGGGCAACTCTTCTTGCATGTATGGCAACATCCGGTCTGTCCAGATCGTAGCGGCGATTGTGTAACCAACTGATGATCCAAGCGTGCTCCAGAGTGAGATGAGAGCGATGACTGATGAAAGGTCGTCGTGGGGTACAGATGCTTGCGAAGCAATACGGGCGCCGATAACTTGGAATGAACCAAAACCTAGCAGTACCTGTGAGCATGCCAGAGCAGCCGTGCTCTGCGTGCTGCGAGTACCAGCAGTGACGATAATGCCATTACCGATGAGCTTCAGTACAGTACCTATGACCATGAGTGTTTTGTAGCGATGAGTGGCCCTGTGAATCAATCCGCCTATTGGACCGAGGACGCATAGCACGAGGGTCGTGATACCAAGAAAAACAGTCCAACGATAGTTTGACCAGTCTTTAATGACATACAGGTACGAAGAAAAGTAGTTGTTGCGTGTCGCTGAGGCCATCTGGCTGAAAGTATCCGCGAGGAGCGCGCATATGAAAGCCCTGTTTTTGAAGATACGCTTCGTCATGACAGGTTTTGGAGCAATCAATGCCTCGAATGCTGCAAATAGCCCAAGGATGACAAAGCCGACAACAAGCATTGCAATCATGGAAGGGTTGCTCCATCCACCTTTTGCCTGCTTTGCGAGGTTAAGGGATAAGAGGATTAAAGAAAACCCAAGACCTAGTATCAAAAGTCCTGCAAGGTCGATTTCGATAATTCCTCGCCAGAGTAGGTTGACGTATTCTTTTCCACTGAGCACACGGATACCTTCGCGTCTCGCCATACCGCTCTCGCCGAAACTGACCACGCCAAGTTTATTGGCACGTCTTTGGACTCCGTACAGGGTCCAAATGGCCGGGATAAGAAGCACTGGCATCATGATGGCAAACATGCCCAGTCCCCATCTCCAGTGATCGGGTATCATGGCTTCGGCAATGAAACCATTCACAAATATGGTGACTATGAATGGCGAGGCGAGCATAGCGCTCCAAAATGCGCGCCATTGCAGAGGCGTAAGATCACCGACAATGATGTCGCTCAGGAGATCTAGGCCTGATTTTCCAAACGCTGTGAACGAGATACCAATGATGTATGCTCCGATGTTGTTACATGAAGCAGCAACCACAAAGCCAATGATGTAGAACACCAACACCACAACGTAGGTCGTCGGTCGAGAGGTGATATCGCTCAACTTTCCGAGGAAAGGTTTTGAGATGGCTCGAATGATGGCTGCTGCAGTGTTCACTGCTCCAATCTCGGCGTGGTGTGAAAAAGCTGAAGCCGCAATAACGTTGAATTGAGAAGTGATGCCCTGATCGAAAGCGTATGCAACCATGGTAAGGCCAATAGAACCGATGAGGATGTATAACAGCATGCGACCAGATCTGCCGGATTGATACAGGACATGACTGAAGCGCTCCACCTTGGCTACACCGGGGGTAGAGGATTCGATCGGAGGCTTTTGGAAGTCATTCTCACGGTCGGGACTGACGACGCGTACGACAGCATCTTTCTGGTCTTGTCCGAGTGCTTCTGTGTTGCTGATGGGAGCTGGCTCAGGAGCTTCCGCTGGTTTCGAAGCCATATTAGACGAATGAATTCCCAGTCTCGGGAAGGTGAATAAAATATGTGTTCCAGACGACGAAAGTGTCACTGGAAACGGCAGTTTAAGAGCAAAGACAAGACTGGCACGGTTCGCGATGAATTTTCATCGATCAGTCGACCCAACCGATGTAACGTTTGATGTGCAGCGCCTGGCTCACCTTTCCAAGAACTTTTGTTAGCCGCCATTCGGCCTTAGACCCGTCTATGTACGCTTGAGGAAAAAGGTAGGATCTTATACGCCGGAGATCCAACCAAAAGTGTCGATCTCGAACGAGCGCCAATACTGATTGATAAGATTAGATGAAGATCTTGCTTGCCGGTTCGTCTTGGCAATGGATTTACCCCACTTCACCAACGCTAAGTCATCCAGTCATCTTATCAGATGAATCGGAAAAAGGATAACCCGTCTTATACCTACAGTTTGTGCTTATATAAGGAACATAGCGAGTAACGTGTTCCACCAGTCATCCGGACACCCT
>JACVRA010000594.1:590-35242 GCA_019828545.1 Paracamarosporium sp. OC-R06-R3 | reverse complement strand
TCACGCGAATCCGCGCATCACGCGCACGGACATGGTACGCTTCTAAAAAAAGAAATTCTATAGACGAAAATAACTATAAAAAAATAGCATAGCGTTGGTAGCTTAATCTTGAAGTGTAGAGACTGGGGTGAGACGTGTTTGAAGAGGCACATCATCTGGCCCAGCGCAACTTGTAAGCACAAGAGGAACAGAAGCCAGGACGAAGACATGTCACTTTGGAGGTAAAGGTTTGGTCATGCACACTATGCGAACTTCCTGAGGACATTCAAAAGCGCATGATGGTTTGGGTGGGGGAGAGGGAATTATAAGAGGTAAGGAAAAAGCTTTCGGAAAGTCCCATGCGCTCATGCAATTGTTGGCTTTCATGAGAGGTAGATGGTTTGGGGTGTAACGGGACCACTGGCGCGCCGAATACAGTTAGATTCATCTTAGCAAAGTTAGCTCGCTAACGTGATGAACCTTTATACCGCCTTCAAGAAGACCTCAAGCACTCTCCATTTTGTTCAGGTTCATAACATCACGTCCACAATGCCCCCTTCAGGCGCAGCTTATAACATCGACTGGGTCTGGTCCTTCGATTCGAATGTCCACGTGGCCACCGACCGCGATTGGTTTATAGAATTCACACCCTTGACCTCCCAAATCAGCAGTACGCACAGCAGCACTCCATTCACAGTTGAAGGCATAGGCTCAGTCGAGATAGAGGTGCGCAGAATCATTGGGAATGCAGCAAAGAGGAATGTGGGGCCAAAGAATTCGAAAGTCGTACTCCGCAATGTGCTCTATGTGCCAAGCTTCATCTGCAACGTGATGGGCAATCCAGTGAGAGAAGATTACGACATATCCATTGGAGCCGAGCGGTGGATCATGGACAAGAAAACTGGGCGAGGAATCGGCATGCTGGATAAGAATCCTGCTGGGTTGGTGAAGGTCCTGTTGAAAGGCCAGGCGAAGGGAGAGACGGGGCTGAAAGGGGATGTGCCGGAGAGGATCGATGTTACTTGGTCAGATGAAGAAAAGAAGAAGTGGCAGGTCCAAAAGACAATTTGAAGCGACTGGAACAGTGTGTTGAACGAGTTTTCCACGCGCACACATAAGTCTCATCATTCAACTCTTAATGTCGAAAAGAAAGGGTTACGAGGCGACATGAAATCCCTTTTCATGAGATTTGGGATCCAAGTTGAGCCTCGGACACGAATAAACATAGCAACAGTCATGCCCAAAGTTTGTGTATCGATCGTTCAACACCTGCAAGAGCCACAATACATCGCAGAACATGTTCATGTGTAGATTTTGTTCAGTATTCTATCGCGACTGTTCGTGACTGCTAGACACTCCACAATTCTTGTCTGATATTGGGCGTCGAAAAGGAACACAAGAACTCATAGGTCAACCCACTTTCCATTCTATGGGACTTTGTATATGAAGCAACGTGAGACGTGTTGAACACGCTTAGGGACTTCAAAGTTCTCTAGGATAGTACATGAGGGTAAGTCATTCAATTTTAAGAAACTGAGCCGCTGTCTCAAAGATCTGCTTGTCTTTGCAGACAGATAATAAGCAGCAGACACGGAGTCATCAAAGCACATTTTTAATATTACAACATGTAGTTCCCCTGCATCTTCTTTCTTCTATAAAGAGTGAGCCCGATCCCGTAAAAATGTTCTACTATTCGTAGAAAACGAAAGGACAGTTCATGGGACTAATGTAATATGTTTTGAGTCTAGAGCCTGGTAGAAGCCCCGGCAGATGTTATATTTGTCCTTGGAAAAAATGTAAATCCGTTCACCAGACATCCGTGAGACGCTAGCACCTATAAGATTGCAGATAACGAGAAAAGTTAAATCAAAATGAAGCCGTCAAAGACAAAGAACATAAAATAGTTTGCATTATACCTATTGAATTGCTAGTTTCTAAGCAGCAGAACGCTATGAAGTTTAGTAGCTACGTATTTTGAGAATTGCTACTCTAAAATTAAGACAACCAATATGAGAGATGATATAGAGGTCGACTGTTAGGACTATAAAAAGAGGGTTTGTATTACCTTTAGATTGTATGAATATAACCCCCGAAGCTTATTTAGGTCGGACTCTCGGCTTATATGTGAGCCTGAAAGCAGGCTCATGTCTTGTCTTGCTGCAAATTTGATGGAGCGCTGCAGTTGTGGAACTACGATATTGTTCTTATGCTTCTGGGTTAGGGTTTGAGATACATGGTAGTAAGCGACCATTTTGAGACTAAATCAAACGTTGGTTTGTTTATACGGTGGCTGCCCATTCCTTAGCCATCGGAAAATTGGAAGAAAAGCTTGGATAGAGGAGGAAACGGGCACATCACAGTACACCAACCGAATTTTAGAGCCGAACATTTAAAGTGTAAATATGACGTCTGGAGGCAGGCCAATAAATGGCATCTTTGTATGTTTTACTACGTATCGCGAAGGCTTACATGTTTCGTACATTTGGGTGTTCAATTTGTAATATGGAACGCAGACAAAGACAGAGCATATGATAATCTCAAAGCCTCCTTTCAGCACTAGTAGTAGCAAGTCTCGAAAGATGTTTGCATCCAGAGCGAACAATCCGGGACCGACATGCCTTGATAAAAAACCATATTGAGTGAATTTAAGAAACGCTACTCTATATGACGGGTATGTGCTAAAACAGAACTCGGTCTAGGGAGTGAAGGCAGAGAGAAACACATGAGATAATGTTAATCCATTTTTCTTCCGTAGGAGCTTAAACGTGTGATGCGACAGTAACATAGGACATGAGATCGGTCTTCCTCTATTTGAACGTCTTTCAGCATAATATAAGAGGGTCGTTGATTTGGAATGAGATCACCGAGGCGCCATAAATGTTATTGCGGAAGGTTTCGAAATATGGCATGCGAGGGGCTTTATGGATAAATATGTGCGCTTAGAACTTCACGGCATGTTCTATCGCGCTTAGCTAGTTTAGACTCGCATATAAGTTCCAGACGCTTTAGATGAAGATGGCAGTCTTATAGAGAGCCAGAGGGCAGAAGGTATTCCAGTTTAGATCATCGTTTTCTAACTGGAGGGTCACATACAATAGTCGCCGGTTGTTCTTGAGTTTCGACATGCTACACACAAGCGACCTCTTGAATAGAGATGATCACGTCTCGAGGACATATAATGAGGTAGGCATTCTTTTCGATCGGCCAGTCACGTCAAAGTTGACTTCGAAATATCAGAACTTCACATGCCTTCTTCTTTGCTAACTTTAAAGAAGTTTTAAAACCGGACGTCATCTGACAAGCGTGCAATCACTTACAATCCTGCTACACAGAATCTGAGATCTAGCGTGCATCTTGCAGGACCGTTTCTTCAAGCTGCCGGCTTATACCTCACTTCCAGAAAAGAGCCAAAAGAAAGTCCGCAATGGTGGACCTGTTTCTGTTGTTGGTATCCTGGTCCAATAGTGTCGGTTCAGGAGCTTTTGATCTCCCGATACCCTTGGCGAGTTGATGGTTTATATAATTTCAATAACCTTGAGAGCCAGCGTGGAGATACTCATACGAAGGTTGAGAAGCTGTTTTGGTTGAGAACATATACCTTTGACTTTATTCAATTGCGTATCGAATAACATGTCTTAGTTCCGTTTAGGTTTGGTGAAAATGCAATTAAGCGGTGAATCGATAGCCTGAGGTGCGGGCAGAGCTGGCTTGCGGGAAACATGCGTAATCGATCCATTGTTTTGAGACTGCAAGACAGCCTCGCCAAACTTTCCATAGATAAGAGGGGGAGAATCAGACAAGAGCCATATATAGTTTGTCATGGCTTTTTGCGAGTCCAGACATGAATATAGGTCGCTCATTTAGGACTTTAGATCGCGCATAGATCCAGAATTTCGTTCAGCCACACAGCACGCATGAACATCATAGATCTATGTCTTCGGAATTTATTCCAGGGAAGAGGCCATGTGGATGTATCGTATTGTTTTAGGGTCGTAGGAGTTCCATTTTGTGCACGATAAAGGAATTTGTTGCGGACAGGCGCACCGGCAAACATGGGACAACTCCTAGGAGGGTTTTCAACAGTCCGCCGGATATACGCACATCTTATGTCATATTTAGATATGAAAAAAATTCCGAAACGTTTCTCATAGAGGCAGGACGACCTGGGGAAAAACCACCACCTTTCTCCTCTAAATTTTTAGTGCACGAAGCAAAGACAGTCGTGTGAAGAAAGAAAGAGGAAGAGCTCCAGAGAGCTGTATATATAGACAAAAATCATCTCGTCACGGACGTACTCATACTGAGTGAGCTCGAAAGTTGGCATGTGTGGGATGAACTTGCCGCAGGAATTCCCATGACAAGCAGCAACCGAGATCCTCCAAAGTACACTGGAAGGCAGGAAGTCACACATAAACGTCTTCATGCCTTTCAAACTGCGTAAACACATATAAGAATCCATATACTTGCTGCTGATAGAGCCATAAACCGGTGCATTACTTTCTGTTTAAAATAGCCTGACGGCAGACCTGGCTCAAACTCAGATGTGGAAAACTGCATTATGGATGTTGGCTTTAAGCATCTGAAACTTGACGCTTGGTGGCAGTAACGCTATTATGTGGGGTCAATGTGGTCGGTCTTGGCGCACGTCGTTCAATAAATGTGGTTGAAAAGTATCGTGGGTTTGACTTGCGTCTAGAGGCATATTTATTGCTTTACCTATGAAGGTGACGTATTGATACAATTTAATATGACATTGACGAGCTAAGGTCATTTTAGTGTGTCAATCTAGACGGTTCAGGAACAATACGCTCTGCTGTACAACGAGTAGCAGCAGAAGCTACAGTTCAAGAAGAAAGTGAACACACACAGTGAGACGAGTAAGTGAATGAACAGTTCTCCTTTTCTCCTAACATCTATCTACCTGACATAACCACCACCGACTAAGTCCAATACAAAGAACTCCATAACCTTGGTCATTTGCAAGACATAAGGAGACCCATCGGCCGTCATGTCCAGTCAATTGCAGTCGTCAGATCATGCTCGCAATACTTTTCCATCCCCAAATGCCGAAGATACCGTAGGGAAAACGTGAGGAAAGCGCCAGACGGGAATAAAACCGAATCTATCAAGATGCTGCACGGAGGATTCAGTACGACCCTGCAGCCACAACAGTCGCAATCTGATGCGTTGCGTCTGCAGCCACTCTTCCGAAACTCTCGCTAGTGTTGAAGTCGTTTATCGGGTAGAGAAAGCCTTGGTGACGACGCGCTTCAGGGCAAGCTCCTTCTTCTTCAGGTCCTCGGCAGTAGCATCCTCAATCTCGAGCTGAGCCATAGCGTCGCTGAGAGCGGACTCAATCTTCTCCTTCTGGCCGCGCTTGAGCCTGATGGAGGTGGTGGGGTCGGAGACCATCTCCTCAACGCGGGAAATGTAGGACTCAAGCTGTTGCCGAGACTCGAACTTCTTGCTAAAAGCCTCGTCGCTGGTCTTGAACTTCTGGGCGTCGTTGATCATGGTCTCAATCTCAGTGGATGAGAGCTTGCCAACGGCGTTGGAGATGGTGATGTTGGCACTGCGGCCAGAGGTCTTCTCGGTCGCGGTGACCTTGAGGATACCGTTGACGTCGACCTCGAAGACGACCTCAAGGACGGCATCGCCAGCCTTCATGGGAGGGATAGGCGCGAGAGTGAACTCACCAAGGGAGGTGTTGTCTTCGCAGTTAACACGCTCACCCTGGAAAACGGGGAACTGGACGGTTTGCTGGGATGTGTTAGCGGATATAATGTAGGGGAAGAAGGGAGCGATTTCGTACTTGGTTGTCTAGATTTCGTTAGCATGAGGTCATTTAGAGGGAAGGAAGTTGGAACTTACCGGCCACGGTTGTGAAGGTTCGCTTCTTGATGGTGGGGACAGTCTGGCCACGGGGGACAACAGGAGCAAAGATGTTACCCTCCATAGCGACACCAAGAGAGAGCGGGACGACATCGAGAAGGAGGAGGTCAGCAGTGTCAGCGGATGTAGCCTTGCCGGAAAGGATACCGGCCTGGACGGCGGCACCGTAAGCAACAGCCTCATCGGGGTTGATGCTCTTCTCGAGCTTCTTGCCGTTGAAGAAGTCGCTGAGGAGCTTCTGGATCTTGGGGATACGGGTGGAACCACCAACAAGCACGATCTCATCGACCTTTTCCTTGGCGATAGAAGAATCCTTCAACACCTGCTCGACGGGCTGCAGAGTGCCAGCGAAAGCCTTCTGGTTCAGGTCCTCGAAACGAGCACGGGTGATGTTGGCATTGAAGTCCTCGCCATCGAAGAGCGAGTCGATCTCAACTGTGGTCTGGGTGGCGTTGGAAAGGGTACGCTTGGCACGCTCGCAAGCCGTCCGGAGACGACGAAGAGCACGGGCATCGCCGGAGATGTCTGGAATAGCAGTTAGCGTGACAGTGCCAAAAACGAATCACAGCCACCCTTCCTTAATTCTCATGTGCCACTTTCGGACTGAAAGCATCTTGAGTCCACCCAAGGTCAAAAGAACATCGAAAAATAAGGAAGAAATCATACCTTTCTTAGTCTTCTTCTGGAATTCCTTCTTGAAGTGGTCAAGGAGGTTGGTGTCGAAATCCTGACCACCCAAGTGGGTGTCACCAGCGGTGGCCTTGACGGTGAAGACACCACCTTGGATGTGCAAGAGAGACACATCGAAAGTACCACCACCCAAGTCGTAGATGAGGACGTTCCTCTCCTTCTCAGACTTTCCGGAACCGAGACCGTAGGCGATAGCGGCAGCGGTAGGCTCGTTGATGATACGGAGGACGTTAAGGCCAGCAATAGCACCGGCGTCCTTGGTAGCCTGACGCTGGTTGTCGTTGAAGTAAGCAGGGACAGTGATGACGGCCTTCTCGACCTTCTTGCCGAGCTTGGTCTCGGCGATTTCCTTCATCTGTGGGGTGTGAGCTTACGTCGGCACACGGCGTTTAAGCGAGGAGTACCTTTCCGAGAACCATGGCAGAGATCTCCTGGGGGGAGAAGTCCTTGGTCTCACCAAGGTACTGAACCTGAACCCTAGGGCTGCCGTTGGCGTCAATGATCTTGAACGGCCACGACTGGATATCCTTCTTGACGGTCTCATCCTCAAATCGGCGACCGATCAGACGCCTGCAGAAGTGTCAGCATCGAATGTGCTGGGAGTGTTTAGTCGGGCAAAATCGTACTTGACATCGAAGACGGTGTTCTCCGGGTTCATAGCAGCCTGGTTCTTGGCCGCCTCACCAATCAAACGCTCCTCACTGGTGAAAGAGACGAATGAGGGGGTGGTGAAGCTACCCTGCTCGTTGGCAACTGCGCGAATGTTAGGCAACGAAATCTTCGGTGGCGCGTTTGCGGGGACGTACTGATCTCGACATTGGTGCCCTCGTAGTTGGCGACACAAGAGTAGGTCGTGCCTATAGTGGGCGTTAGCAAAATTGCTGCGGGCAAGAGTATCACGGAAATGCGCACCAAGATCGATGCCAATGGCACCCTCATAGACTTCGTCGCTCATGGTGAGGATGTGTATATGGTTCTGGAAGAGAGGGTGGAGAGGAGGGGTTGTGGTGCAAAGGCGGTGGGCGGGCGTCGAACTTTTTTATCCAACGAGGCTAACGAAATTGTAAGTCTTGGCACTGCACAATTCGCTTATCGACAACACGTTTGGCCGTAGCCGAGGCGAGAACGTTACTTTATTCTGGTCTACAGAGGCTCGAAATAGCTTCTTTTGATTCTTGGATAGGTAGTAATGCAGTCTGCGAAACCGCATAGCAATTTGATCACGATAGAGCATAGGCGCGTGTTGCGCGCCTTAGGTAGATGCAGACGAACATAAGACGCAATGCTTTCGAGACTGCTCACAATCCGCGCTTCATCGAGCATACGAATTAGTCTGTTGCATGGAAACATACAACGCCTTGTCTCTGAGGATCTTCCTTGGTAGTCCCTCATGACCCTGACGCCAGTTCACGCCGGATGAAAAATTGCATTTGAAAATATCATAGCGCGATGTTGCCACCCAACCGTGGACCCTGGAATATTCGGATGCCGAGTAACGAGAGTACCTCGTTCGGCAACCATGTCTGGCTACCCTTGGAATGTTCATATCTGAAATCGTTCACACCTATATATCGTCAGCATTGCAGGTGCACCCAAACCTCTATTCACACGCACAGCATTATCATGAAAGACGAATTTTATGTCCCTGGGCCTCTGTGTATTGTGCCTAACGAAAACGTCGTCGTTTGGCGGTCGCTCGTTCTGCGTATTGCTCGTCAACATGCTCTGCAAGCTGACACACACGCTCTCTACGTTATGCACCGGTGACCACCCTTGACGGTCAAGTAGATCGAGGCATATGATGCCGTTGGAGTAGATGTGCGGATGCATCGGTATCGAACGAGATTCGTCGCGGACGAAGACTACTTCTGGGGCATCGATAGGGTAGGTCTGGCTGAAAGTGAACTTCAACCTATATACCTGCCCTTGATAGATAGGGTCTGGTATGTTAGTGTGATTGACCGCGCGAAGAGTGTTGTTGACGGAACTCACTGTCGTCCATTACCCGTATATCCATAAGCCATTCTCGAAAGTCATCCGCTTTGACGAGCGCGATACCGGGCGGGAGCTTGTCGTGTAGCTATACATTTAGCATCTCAGCAATAGTCCTATCTGCGACTGGCGAACAACATATGTCGTACCTTTGAGAGCTCCTGGACGTGTTTGTGAGCACTTGATGTAGGCAGGTCTGGGCTGTCGCTTACCTTAGAAAGTCTCCTTGATGCGGACATATTGAGTGCCGCTTCAGCTCACGCGTTGTTCATACGGACGGACAGCGTTTCGCAGTGCTGTTGCGGTCGCAATCGCGGTCGCTTGCGCCGTGCTTTCGCGTTGTTTGGCGGGGTAAGGTAGCCCTAGCAATGGAAGCGGCGGGGTTAAGCTGACGCAGGAAGTAGTACTTGAGTAGCTCTAGAAACAGGATGTCGGTGGAATGATTCGAGAAGATAGTGGAGGATATATAGCTGAATAGAGCTCCTGTTTGCGATTGTTGTAGCTCTGATGACACCGCCACAACAGCCTGATTCCTTGCTTGAGCTCAGCCCCAAGGCTACTACTGTGGCGCTCTTTCCAGGCTCCCGGTTCCGTTATATATGCGACCACTACGGCCTTGTTTACGGTGCGCATGTGTTGATAGAGTTTAATTAGGCTGTGGCAGGTTGAACGAGAGTGCGACTTTATATAGAACGTAGCGACCATGCCTGTATGCAAGAGTGAAAGTCCCGACAAGCATAAGAACCCTCTTACCATAAGTGAGCAAGGCAACTCTTTTAGAACAAATTTATTAATCTACATAGCAATCCTCATATCCTGAAGCAGTAATCTATTCCTCAGTGTACACAGATGCGAATGAGGGTAAGCCAGACAGTGCACGTGATTGGTTGCAAACCGAACGTTAGCGGCTGCCGACGTTGAAGCATCAGACACATCCGTCACCTTATCCACCACCCACCACTGCTGGACGACTATTTAAACCACAAAGCCGCGGCCACACGATGCGTTTATGCTTGCGACGAAAACCATGTCGTTAAGCTTATGCTGGAGCCGCTTCCACGATGTACCTTCCTAAGCAGCGATCCTTTGACCCGCACTTCGCACTGCAGCCCCTCGATCGAGCAACAAATCGATGAACACTGCGCCCGCGCACGCACGTTCTCAAAGAACAACGGCCTGTCATTGACATGAACACATGCATACGGCATACGCGAAATGACAGCATGCATGTTGTAATCTGAGATTGCCGATTTGGAAGAGTAGAAGCCGATCGCAGAGAAGGAAGTGTTGCAAGCTCTGGAGGTTCAGCACGTATAATGCATGACACAAGATCGGAAAGTCCTAGATGCAGACATAGCAGAGCCCTCTCTAGCCGAAGACAAGACGCAAGAGACGGAAGATGGAACAGTGGATACAGATAACTGTCTCAGGAAGATGGCAATCTCTCCGGTGATTACTACACCACCGCCGCTACCAGGATCCTTTCAACAACGGCTCTTCATGGAACAACAATTGCTTTATTCACAAGTGCTATAGCCAGCTGCAGCGAGGACAAGCACCAAACACCACCAGTAGACGAGGTTGGGAAAGGTGCACATCCTTTCTTCAGGATGTTGCAGTACTTTCTACATACCAATGTTCTTCACATACCGTCCAACTCGATCAAAGGCTTTACAACCTATACAATTATCATATCGAGCGCCCTTCAGATGCATAGGTCTCTTTACTAAGGAGGTTACATTGCACTACCGGTGTCTTTTCTGAGGGAATATTCTTTATGATGGCTATACTTCTGTCTGATGCATTTCTCTCTTGCTCGATATCCTTCCCTAGTGCCTGTCTCGAGCAGCCAGGTGGCCATGCGTTGTGCAATATTGACGCCGTCTACACACAAGAGCTTCGGCTGTATTGTCATGGAGAACATGTACAAGTTGGGTCCTGTTTGATCGAGGGTTACGGGTAGTGTATGCCGTGCTTTTATGCAGCAGAAGGTGGATATCCTCTATCGCAGGTCACCGTCCACAGAGTTTCTATACCCCTCAGATACGAGCATCCCAGAGTTACGTCGGCTTGATGATACTCTTCGCCACGTATATCGAGAAAAATTGCGAGGACGGCCTATTTCTCAACGAAAGAGGTGCAGCGTCTTGACAAGCGACACCAGTTTTGCTCCTGTCAGCTTCTCAGCGCTGGGCAGGCTTGAAAAGGAGTTGGTTTTTATGGAACATCACGCAAAGCTGTCATTTCATCGGATTTTGGGCTTGGTAACAGTATGTTGAGCTTTGAAAGGTCCATATGGACCGGTCATGTTGTAAAGTAAGTAACAAACATCCACCCCAGAAGTGGTGGCCATCGGGCCAGACCTCACGAGTGCGCAAGCTAATTGGAGGCTTATAGTAAATCAAAACAATCAATTCTCACTCTGAGTGAATGCGCTCTCACCTATTTTCCCTTGCTCGAGATGAATTGACTGCTACAAGATATGTAGCTGCGGTATCTTTTACTGTCTACAAACAATTCCTTTGTGAAAACTAGCTAACGAACCTTGCAGGCTGATCGCAAAGGCCCAGAAGACGCGAGAGTAACGGAAAACAAGTACCAACTTGAACGTACGCCGCAATACTGCTGCGCGCCTGCTATCGGGCGGATGGTGCTTTCAACAACCACGACACATATTGAGTCTGGAGCTGCACTTGGCACGGCCTGTCGCCACGAAGTCTGGTCGGAACATCTTCGCGCTCTACCACGAGAGCACAATTCCAACACCGAGCCTGATTCCTGTCCATCAGCGGGGCCGAGGCGCAGAACAAGGGGGCGGCTGCTCTGTCGCACGGATCCTCGCACTAAGGCTGCCAACCTTCGAAGGAAGCTGCGAGCGCCCACGCAAGCCAGCAACACCACATACGCTCGTAGGCTGCAACGCTACAAAAAGAGGCACGGTGGTTGACGCATTCGCTGCGATCCACGTCCCGTTTTTCTGGTCCTTGTGGGGTCAATATAGCCTGTTTACAACGCTGCGAGGCGTTGTGCACGTGACCACCAGCTGCCCGCCCGCGCTTTTTTAGAGAAGGCTGCTGGTTGACCCGAGACCTGGAAGCTCTCTCTCTCTCTCCCCCCACCCACCAGACAACTCCCCCAACGCCATCGCGTACCATCACCATAGCCTTCGCGCCATCAACTCGAACACGTCCTTATCGCGCCTTACGATCCCGGCGAGGAATTCGCGACCTTCCGCCTCCACCTACGCGTCGTCGTCACGGTCGCACCGTAAGCCCAATCGATACTATGGCTGAGGAGGCAGCCACACCCGTCGTCGTCGACACTGCTAAGGCTGTCGACGATTCGACGCGTGCCGTCGGCGCCGCAGAACCTGCGAAGGTCGCCGGGGAGAAGCCGTCGGATGGCGGTGACGTACCTGCGGACGCGCCTGTCGAAGGTAACCCATATCGCTCAATGTCCTCTCTATCTGTTGCTGATAGACCTCAGAGCAAGCCCCAACAACTGCTGCCGCGACCGACGAGCAAGCCGCCAAAGACAACGCGACCGACGCGAAGCCCGACACCGCAGTGGCGGAGGGCAGTGGAGGTGAGTCGAAGCCCGACCACATTGCCAAGCTGCTGCTGCTACTGCCGCTTCCAGCGATTTACGCTTACTAACGATTAAGCAGATGCTGCTGTTCCTGAAGAATTGGCGGCAACGAACGGCACCCCAGCCTCCGGCAAGAAAGCCAACAACAACCGACGCAAGTCTACCGGTGGTGTCGTCGAGCACAAGGGCAAGAAAACCCCTGGCAAGAAGGGAAAGAAGGAAGTAAAACTGAATCTCGACACAAAGCCTGGAGATATGTGGTTGGTTGCCATGCGCGGATACCAGCCGTGGCCCGTCATTATTGCCGACGAGGACATGCTACCCGAGACACTCTTAGCAAAACGTCCAGTCAGCGCCATCCGGATCGATGGAACATATCGAGAAGACTATCAAGAAGGCGGCAAAAATGCTAAAGACCGACGATATCCTGTGATGTTCTTGGGTACGAACGAGTTGTAAGTTCACACAACCTAGTTCAAGGTTTCAGTCGCTTTTACAAACATCTACTGACGAGACCAAAAGTGCCTGGCAGGGGAACACCGATCTGCTACCGTTCGACCTCGACCAGATCAAACATGAGGTGGACTCTGGAAATTCCGCAAAGAAGACCAAATCCTTGTGGGAAGCCTACGTTATTGCGGCAGAGGGTCACGATTTAGCGTATTTTAAGGACTTACTCGCAAATCACGAGCAAGCCGTCCAGGAGGATGAGCTGGCCAAGGAGGCAAAACGCGAGGAGAAGGCCGAGAAAGCTAAGAGGGCTACCAAACGCAAGAGCAACGCAGGCGTTGAGGCAGACGATGTCGAGATGGAAGACGCCGACGACACAACTACTGCGTCCGCGAAGAAGGCAAAGTCTTCAAAGAAGCGAAAGAAGGAGGCCGACAGTGAGGGTGAGGATGGAAAGGTACGTCTATACCGAGATCCGGTGGTATGCAACTAACTCAACTAACAGCCTGCGAAGACTCCGAAAACTACGCTGAAGCTCACCACGAAGAAGAAGCCAGCTACGGAACCTAAGAAGTCCAAGTCCGCTGCGAAAGAGGATTCAGAGCCAGCGCTGCCCGAGGAGCCGCCAATGACCGAGGAGGAACGCCTTGAGAAACGCAAAAAGACCGGTATGCCAGCTTATTCTCCTACTATACGATCGGGCACTGACACGACTAGTTCTGTATCTCCGCCATCGCCTACAAAAGGGATTCCTTACCCGTAACCAGGCACCCAAAGATGAAGATATGCCAGGCATGTCTGGTTACATGGTCCAGCTCGAAGAGCTGAAAAATCTTGAGTCTGAGATTATCAAAGAAACTAAGGTGCACAAGGTTCTGAAGGGTATCTTGAAACTCGGCTCCATTCCACGGGATGAGGAGTTCAACATCAAGCAGCGCTCGCAAGATTTGCTGACCAGATGGAGCACTGTTTTATCCTCGGGAGATGACGCTGCTGAGGAAGCTGCGGCGCCTGCCACGAACGGGGTCAAACACGAGGTAAAGAAGGCGGAGGAGCCTGCTACAGAGAAGAAAGATGACGCACCTGCCGCCTCAGAGCAAGTCAAGCCCAAGGATGCTGATGGTGACGTTGCGATGACTGAGCCTACCACGGAGCCCAAAGAGGAGGCACCTGCAGCCGAGACCAACGGTGAGCCTGACGCTGAGAAGGCAGCAGGTACCGTAGAGGCTGTCGCCTAGAGTACAACCATCCGAGTCTTATCTAGGGACTATTCTTTCGATCTGGAGCGGGTTTCCTCGGTTTCATCGCTCTTTGATACAAGCGGATACTTCGGTCTAGCATCAGGCCTCATTCCCTCTCACTTTTGATTGCCTTTCCTTGTCGCGAATTTTGCGGGATCTCATAGGAGTGTGTGTCATCCTGGCTCTGAAAACCAAGCGATGACACTTCAACCGATCGATTCAATGCCCGCTGCTTTGGCTGGGGAGAACATACATGTGTACATATTTGGACGCGCACGGATGGACGACTGATTGAACAGGTGGAATTACAGGTAGTCACGACATGAGGGGGTATTTTTAGGAGCAAGCGTGCGCGCGATGTTCACCGAGTACGGTGCTTGGAACTAGAGGGTGCTGTTCAGCAGCAGAGATAATGAAATTGTTTCTGGCATTAAGCCTTATCCAATCTTCCCCAGTCTTATTGATGAGTCGTCTGTAAGCTAGAGAAACAGGAATAACAGGAAGGAGAAGGGTGCCGGCTTTCGCACACGTACACGCAATACACTTCAAACATTGCATTACTGTATTTCGCTCAACGCAAGCATTACAGACCGACTATTAGCCTCAAGCTCAATCCAATCCTATATCCCCTTCCTGTTCAAGAAGTCCAAAATCAACCCAGCTATTGCGCCCGTATGGCTCTCAACAGCAAAATGACCCGCATCCAGAAGATTGATCTCCGCCCCAGGCAAATCCCCCTTATACGCCTCTGCGCCCGCAACCGGAAAAATGATATCGTTCTTCCCCCACGCAGCAAGCAGCGGGACCTGGCTCTCCCGGAACCAAGCCTGCACCTTGGGATACAGCTCCAGATTCGTGCGATAGTCGTAGAAGAGGTCAAGCTGGATGTCGAAGTTCCCCTCGCGTTCCATCAGTGCTTGGTCGAGGGTCCAGGACGCGGGGTCGATAGCGCCCGGGTCCGGTTCCCCGTCTACGTACTGTCCCTTCGTACCCGTTTGGAGGAAGGGAACCAGCGCGGCGCGCGCGGGGGCGCTGTTGTTTGTGGTCCAGAGCGTGCGGATGGGGTCCCAGAAGGAGGAGAGGCCTTGTTCGTAGGCGTTTCCGTTCTGCGCTATGATTGCGTTGATTTTTTCTGGGTGCTTCAACGCGAGGCGCAGGCCGACGGGGGCACCGTAGTCGAAGATGTAGATGGAATAGGATTGTGGGGGGGTGGGCAGCTCCGTGAGGAAAGTATCGATTGTGCTGGCGATGTTGTCGAAGGTGTAGGTGTAACTTGAAGAGACGTTTGTGAAGCCGAAGCCGGGGAAGTCGGGGGCTATGACGTGGTACTTTGGTGCTAGGAGGGGGATGAGGTTGCGGTATTGGTGGGAGGATGAGGGGAAGCCGTGGAGGAGGAGGACTGTTGGAGAGGTGGGTGCGCCGGCTTCGCGGTAGAAGACGTTTTCTCCTGTGGAGAGGGCGAGGAAACGCGTGATGGTTGTGAAGAACGTCATGGTCGCGACTGAAGATTGAGTACGGGCTTCAAAGCGAATAACTCTAAGGTATTGTATTGAAGTTCGGAGGCTTGCCGATACATCTCTCTGGAGAAGTAACCGGGCCTTATATATCTCCTTTGCTAGACGCAATTCCAAGTGTGAGCGTGCACCGTTGCTCGTCACTGCTTCCTTCGAGGCCAGGCCAAGGCTAAAACCAAGCCCTATCGTCACACAAACCGTGGTGTTGAAGGACCAGGCTCCGCTTCTGGTAGTAATCACTGACATGAGCAAGCTGACCAACATCTTGCTATGTCGCAATACGCAACGGGAGACGCCGTTTGATGTTCATTGGCTTTCCTTCTTTGGTAGGCCTAGTAGGGCGTTTAGCGTCTCGCAGCTGCTGACGATTACTCAACCCATTGCGCCAAACCCCAACTTGATGAACAACAAGTGTCCGCGGCCGGCATCATGACTAAGGCTTGTAAATACAAACACAACATGCCGTCGGCATGTTAAGGCACGAAGGACGTCGACGAACGGATCATCTCCGTTGCCAATTTCTCGCGTGAGCTATCATTGCATTTACCAGTTATGGTTATTGCCGAACGAAGTTGGTTTGCCAATGCCTTACAACGTCATTTCAGCATTCTGTGACTAAAGTCGCGAGTTAGCTCTTGGAAACATACGACAAGTTACGCGGTTGGAGAATTGAATGTGCGAAGTTCAGAGAGAAGATTTTGACTCGACCTTGACCGCACCTAGGTAACGTTCGGATCAACCTGCAAAGCAGAAAGATCCGTCCTTCACCCGGTTTAGTCTCCGACTAAGGATGACGATACAAAGATTTTCATCATTGCAGATAGCCTTGTTGGGGATGTAGTGAATAGGGTACATACTGTGTGTTGACTATTCGGGTGTCTGCTAACGCACTTCAATACCGCATTTGGAAACCCTTGTAGGTTGGACAAGTCCCAAGCCTTGGGACCTGCATACTCTGGAGTTAAGAAGCACCGGTCCGGAATGCGACGATTGCGCACCATGCAGGGTTGTTCAATATTCCAAGTCAACAGCATCTTCTTTCTGTGCGTCTGGGCCGATCGCCTGATGCCATGGATCCCATTCGTCACTCTCATCATCCTGTTCTTGCTCTCGATCAGCTCTGTGTCTCACTGCTTTCGCCTCCTTCTCCTGCCTCTTGCGCTCCTCTTTCTTCCTTTCCCGATGCTTCTTCCTGTTCTTCTTTCTGTTTCTTGCGTTTCTAGCACGGGTTTTGTCACTAGTCACCGTCCATTTTTGTTGTGGTTGTTCCACTTTTGCAGCTCGAGACTGCTCGTCGTCTGAGCTGATGGACATGGGCGTGCTCTGGTCAGACGCTGGGCTGGCTGCGCGTGCGGACCCAGCCTCGAGCAACGCCGGTGCGTCTTCCACGTCGACTTGCGGACTGTGAGTGCCGTGAATTGGTTCGCCAGACTCTTTCCGCCGTCTACGTTCGAGAAGAATGCGCTGGATCTCGGAATGTCGGAACATGGCGATCTGCTCGTCGGTGAGAGTGCGCTTCACACCGTCCTTGTAGTAGCCGAGGCCATCGTCGCCGTCATCATAGTATTCAGCTTGAGCATCGTGATCCACTCCATGGAGGTAGTGTTCGGGGACAGGCGCATTGGGGAAATGCTTCGCGTGGAACTGACGGAGGTCATCCTGTCAGAGCTATTAGAAGTGCACCTTCGCAAAGCAAGAAACACTTACCACCGTGACGGTGGGGATCTGGAGCTCCATAGGTGTGCACGAGCAGCATGAGGGCGGGATAGACCGTTGTGTCTTAGGGTCGACGCGTGTGTTAGGGATTGAAGCTAAAACTTTCACGAAGCTTTGGCGTTAGGCATTCACGCGATCACGGGACTGGTCAAACGGCGGCTTGGCGCTCTTATGCATTGAATCTGGGGAAATGACGTCTGTGCCTTCACCCCTCCGAACGTACCACCAACCTATCGATACCCCACCTGTGTCCTAGTACTACCCACACACTTCACCATGAAACCCACCTCCCTTTTCGCCTATCCCGCTGCAACCATATCCCTCATCCTCGCTGCCTCAGCCGCATCCCGCCCCCTCTCCGACATCATCAAAGCATTCGACATTCATCAGACGCCTTTACTCTCCAACCCTCTTGCTGACATGCCATCTGACGAGTCTGTCTCAACCGGCGTCATTATATCCGATGTGATCGGAAAAACACAAGCTATCGCTATATTTTCTGGCCTCACGCGGGATATCGACCCCGTATCAGGGCGGTTAGACGATGCATCGCAGAACGCGACCGTCCTAGCACCTGACAACAATGCTATGAAAAATTTAAAGAGGAAACCGTGGGAAGACCCCGAAGACTACGAAGCATTTGGGGCAGAGGCATACAAAGGGCAGGACGGAGAAGATCGCGCGCACAAGAACCTACGGAGATTCGTGGAGAGGCATATTGTACCCGAGAGCCCATGGGCAGAGGGCAAGAAAGTGAAGACACTGGACGGTAATGAAGTCTGGTGGGAAACGAAAGATGGGAAAAAGAAGGTATGTTTCGGTGTTCGTATCGCTTGGCAAGCCTGCTGACAACGTGAACAGATCCAGCCTGCCGACGTCGAAGTAACAAGTGTTGCTGACAAAGTGTCCAACGGTGAAGTTTGGGTAATCGGAGGCTCGTTAGCTTGAATCACGATAGACTAGATTCGAATTTTGCTTGTGTTTTTGCCTAGACTTGTGCGAATGGAGTGGCTGGTATGCTCCACACAAACGAAGCTTTCGCTATTTGAGCTTAGATACCAACCTTTGACCTTACTAATACCACATGTATCTTGTACGCAAAGACCCCACAAGGCCACATATTCCACATTGCAACAACGTGTCATGTAGTTATCATGTGAACAATTGCTAAGCCGAGAGGGGCCGGCCAAACTGTCTCTGTACTATTTTATGTAGTCTTCACCCCCACTCTTCGAACCCTGCATTACGTCAAGCCCCCAAGCCGTTGTATACATCAGCGACTATCGTTCCATAACATTAAAACCAAACACATAGCTTCAACCAACACTCAAAATGCACTACGAGAGCGGCGATTTGGCCGTTTGCTTCACATGCGGCACTCAATTCGATGCGCCCCTCTCCTCTCCACCGCCAAACTGCCCCATCTGTGACGACCCGCGCCAATACGTTCCACCCACCGGCCAGCAATGGTAAGTTTTCATAGTATGATCTTTCGATGCATGGAAATTGCGAATTATCGTCTAGAAACACTGTTTAATTCAGTGTTCCAGCGTCTAAAATCAAAACAATACCACGTTTCCTCTTGACAGTTTCGGTGACTCAGGCAAGAGAAACCAAATTAATATATCTAACAGGACATCTCTGAACAACGAATCATCTTCGCAGCAGAATGAATTCCACACGGACCCGGATGACTCCCGCATCCACTACATCACCACCAAGCCCATCAAGGCGTCGACAACCTACATGCCTGCCGGACTGAATGATTCCACGACAGCAACCAAACAGCTCGGTATCGGCGAGCGCGCCATCCTTCTGCAAACCGAGTCTGGAAACGTACTATGGGATCTAGTGGCCTGGCTTGATGACGGAACCGTGGACTTCATCAAGAGCAAAGGCGGATTGAAAGCGATTGTAATTAGCCATCCACACTTCTGGACCACTCATTTAGAGTGGGCGAGGGAATTCGGGTGTCCGATTTACCTCCAGGAGGCGGACAAGGAGTGGTAAGCGACTCATTATTCCATCTAACATATACGCCTTACTCACCCAAGAGTCAACAGGCTCCAGCGCGAGGACAAAAACAACGTCCGCATATTCATCTCCGGCACTACCGAAATCCTTCCCAACGTGACAGCCATCCAAGCAGGCGGACACTTCGACGGCTCAAGCTTTCTCCACTGGGACAAGAAGCTCTTCATCGCCGACACGATGATGAGCGTACCATCCGGGTTCTATCATAAAGATCGTCTCCCAGGTACTACGTCTTTCTCTTTCATGTGGGCGTATCCTAATATGATTCCGCTTCCGCCGGCGAAGGTTCATGGTATTTGGAAGTCGATTAAGGGGTTCGAGTTTGAGAGTACGTATGGTGGGTTTATGGGGCAAAATGTTACGAGGAAGGATTTGAAGGCACAGGTCTTGGAGAGTGCGAAGATTTTTTTGAGGAGGGGTGGGCATGAGAATGCAGCGATTTATGAGGAGAGTTTGTAGGGGTAGGATAGGGAAGGAAAGATGGCAATTGTGTAAGTGATGATCGGTAGTCGATATGTCAATTATTGCCTGTGCCATGTAGTTGTTAATAGACGAGATATAGTTATCGATGTTGAAATCGTGATGTTTTCTCATTTTACATAGACGATCTATGTATGTATCATAGACATTGGCTTGTTTACATCTCATAGCGTGGTGGCACCAATTAGCTTACTGCACGTATAGAAAATATGCACATTAAGCAAGGCTGTGCAGTGACTACCAAGATACGGTATGTCACATAGGGTGGCCGTGGGGGTCGTCAGATAAGGAATACTGTTGGCGGCTGACGCCCACCGGTTGCTTCAAAAAGGATTGGGGACATTCCGTACCGCAACCATCAAAATTCAGACAGCTTAGTTATTACAACTAGTTTACAGGAATCCACCTTTTTTTCGGTTGTTGTTCAAATACAGCTGTTGGCCAGCAACCATACCACACTAGTTCACCAGTACCTAAGCCTCGCCTCGGCACCACTGCACGCATGGCATTAACATTTATATTTATATACTGTAAACGACGAATATGTAGTGCTATGGCATCGACTGTATCTAGTATGTCGTGGAGATGAAGAAGCTCGGATTGCCTTGGGACTTCGAGATGAGTCGCCCCCAGTAGCTTATCGGCTTCCGAAACTGAATGGGGCCTTTTCTCTCACGTCCAGTTGAGATGATCGTAGTGGTTTATTTATGTGCACGCACCCGCAAGAAGGCCCTCGTGCAACGTCGCTAAGATAATTTAATACGAGGAGCTCGTTTTTGTTTTTTATTACGAAACCACTTGGTAGCACTATGCGACTACGTACACTCTTTAACATATCATCTGTTTGTTGTTTTATGAAAGGTAAAGTTTCACACCCTGAGTGTCCCTGGTTCAGGGTGTTGTCATGTCGAAGTTGTGAGATCTTGCCCGTGCTGGTTTCGCTGTGGCACAGTGCAACACAAAACAAAATAGAGTTCTTCGTATTTAGGTGCCTATCACCTCGCCAATCTTTACTACTTCCAATCAACTTACATGAAACCAATACGAAGGCATGCATAAATCCGAACAACCCAGGTCTGACCTGTCCTCGACTCCAACTCCCTCTCTCAGCCTTGTTCGACAGAAAGTGTTTTCCATCGAACAACTCCTCCCATCATAGTACCGAGATGGTGCAAAGTACCGCCACAATCTCTACATCCCCACCTTCGCAAATCACAATCATCTCAGACGCAAGCTCCATTGAAGCCCTGAATTTCGGTCCAATCACGTCACTATTTACACCTCCATCGTCATGCACTGCGACACTCACCACTCAACAACCCTCCTATGGCAGCGGAATGTTTTTCGGGCACGCATGGGACCTTTACGTTGATTTATCTTGTTTTCCATTAGTAACATTGGTGCCACAGGATCTGTTGCACTGGGAAAGATGGAATATGTATTATTGTATGTCTATCACTGATGTCTCCAGCAACCCACTAATTCCGTAATCAACAGATAGCCCTGCCATGTGCCCTCATGGCTGGTCAACAGTAACAACCTTTCAATCCGATGTACCAGTTCACGATGACACTGTGTTTCTCCATAAGGACGCTCGAACTACAGCAGCGCTTTGCTGCCCATCGTATGTCATGATAGGATATCGCTCGCAGCACTTTGACCTAACACTTTCAGTGGCTACAAGTATGAGGGTCAGGGTCACATATGCGGTTCGATCGTTACGCGCAATCAACGTGTGCCGTACGTGAGCCCAACCAATACTGGCATTGGCTGGGACCGCGGTTCGGTATCTACATCTACCATGGCGTCCGATTCCACGATCTTCGGCGACGGCGTACCGATAATGTGGCAGAGCTCTGACGAGGCAATTTTTTCCGCCGCTGCCGCTGCGGCCACGACTGCGGCCTCAGCCACGACTGCTATCTCGTCAGTCTCCACAACACAAGCATCGTCTTTGACTAGTTCGTCAACCAGTGAACCAACATCACATAATGGAGGCGGTCTTTCGATTGGCGCAAAGGCAGGCATTGGCGTTGGCGTAGCAGCTTTCGTTATCATTGGAATCGGAATTGTATCTTTCTTTCTCCGGCAGAAGAACCGAAATCCACAGATACTGCATGAGTTTGGTGGTGAAGGGCCTGTGGAAAAATATGCCAACCACAGGCCCCACGAATTGCCCGTGCCAGCCGAGCCTATAGAGCTGCATGGAGCTTCTACTCATATGGTCACCAACACACATGCAAGGACAGAGTACTGATCACGCTCCGAAGCTAGAGTAGACAATACATAGGCGGCAGTAGGTACGCTGTTACAGCCGAGAAACAACGAGTTCCCCAGCCTATTCAAGGAAGCAATCGGATACATAAGAGAAAATGGCTACATTCTAGGCGCCTACTAATAATAGCTCATGGTCTTAGCACTGGAGGCTCACGTAATAGGTGCAGCATCAAACCTTCCAATGCCAGGATTGAGGTGTGTCATCCGACGTCGAAAATATCATAGAGAGTTCGCGACGCAGCTGCTCAGCGGGATTAGCCTGCAGATGCGATATCTTAGCCACGCCTGAGCTAGTCAGCTACCTTTGTCTAAGGTTTGTGCAGAGACTTTCCATTGAGTAGATGTAATCTTAAAATGATAATACTCTGGAAGGCGGAAGAGTGATCATTTGAACACCCAGCGCATGAAGATACGAATGCAACACGCTATCTATTACTTCCTTATTGTTTCAGTGTGTTTGATCAAGAGTCAAGAAGAGAAAAATGAGGGAAAGGCTGACGCTTTCTCTCCGAAGGAAATGCATGTCGACATTACATGAGAAAGACCACCCCTGCTCCGCTCATATCACGTGGTCAAATACAGGCCCTCGCTGCCTAATCTCAGCCTGAAAAAAGTTGAAATACGCATTCTACCTGCGATATACCTCAAGTCGTGACATGCTTGTTTCAGTATGATGAGCACCATTACATTTCAAAGAGATAAAATGGACGCATGTGATATATGCGGCGACTTTACCGAAGGCCTTCCACGTCAGCTGGATTGGACTAAAAAAGTGCCATTTAGCAAGATCATCCAGTCCTCTGTTGCTGGTTGTCCCTTCTGTTCTGTTCTCAAAGTCGCCACACTAAGATTCATTCCCGGTGGAGTTTCATGGACGCATGAGGTTTCGTTCCTTCTCCCAAGATCCGATCCGAATGGTATCTTTGAGTTTAGAGTAATTTCTACCACCGAAGATGGCGGATATCTTTCCAAGCACATCGAACTCTACACTACTGATGGTAAATGCGTCTCTGCAGCTGAATCGAATCTAGCTCCATCTAAGCAAGAACTTGCACTAACGATAAATGATTAGAGGCGGCTCATGAGCTGTACCCATTAATACTTTTAGGGAAGCACGTCTCTGCTATGTCATCAACAGAAGATTGCCTCATTCATGCTCCTCGCTGGTCGGACCATTGCTTACAGCAACACAACAAGCAACTTTGCCCGGCAAATACACACCAGCGACTTCCTACTCGCGTCATATGTGTAGGCAATCATAGCTCGACACCATACTTACACGAGCCTTCTATCGGCGAGCGAGGCTGCTGGGTGGCACTAAGCTATCGCTGGGGCGAGCAAAGCTTCTTAACAACGCTATCATCTATCTTGCGCAGAAAAGATGGCTTCGAGCTCGAAGAGTTACCCAATACATGTCGAGATGCGATCATCGTAACTAGAGCCTTGGGAATACCTTATCTGTGGATTGATGCAGTCTGTATTGTTCAGGGAGAAGAGTCTGCCTGGATTTGGGAAAGGGAATCTGTGGAGATGTGTTCAGTCTACGAGAATGCTTTGGTCACCATTGCCGCTATTGACAACAAAAGCAGCAACGACGGTTTATTTGTGACAGATCCACAACGCCGGGAAATTCAAGTTGATCTAATGACAACAGGCGGCCTGTCTGCCCCCATCTTCGTAAGACAAGCTCCTCCTCTCGGATCCTACGGGTGTTTGTCCCCTTCACGCAGGGGATGTATCTCTCCTTATGATTCTAGCGAAGAAAGGCTGGGGTCGCTCGACGACCGTGGTTGGACACTTCAAGAACTCACCATGTCCCCAAGGATTCTATGGTTCAGGTCAGATGAACTTGGTTTCTCTTGCCCCGCCGGTAAAGCGTGCGAATGTCAGCCACGCTTTCACGAAGGATATGACTTAGTCCTTTCCGACCGTCGTGTAACGATACATCATCCATCACTAAAGGAAGCCTCTTTACGAACGTGGATGAATTTCTGGCTTGAATTCATCCAGGCCTTCGCTACAAGGAACCTTACCAAAGTTACAGATCGCCTACCAGCTGTACATGGACTGATGACTGCTATACGAGACCGTATCGGAGGTGAATGCTTAGCTGGTCTTTGGAAAGCTGATCTGTCACGCCAGCTTTTGTGGTATGTTCAATATAATTTTGGACTCGTTACAGAGATGAGCACTAATTATGCACCATCGTGGTCCTGGGCATCTATGTCAGCAGGCTTTATATGGTCACACAACACAAGGTTAACGCATGTTGAAGACAATGCTGAGGAGTTCATAGTGTGGACTATTATTGACTTTCGAATTACCGCAAAAAACGGCAATCTCTTCGGCTCTGGTCCTGGTTCGATTACAATCCGAGGTTATCTATTGCCGGTATCGGTGCTGGAAGGTGAATCTCAGGCTTTATACTCGGATTGCACCTCCACTTCGTTCTGTCACGGTGTGCATTTAGACGGACGGCGTGGTCGTCACACGTGGGACCTACTAAAGGGAAAAGATTTGTTCTTGGTTTTGGCTTCGGTGGAATCTTGTGTGGATGACCAATATTTTGTTCTCCTAGGGCTCCTTCTTGAGCAGATCAACCAAAATGAGAGAAAATTTCGTAGATTGGGGTTTTTAGGAACGTCTATGGATGGAATGTGGAAAGAGTGGAAACAGGGTATAACAGAGCAAGTATTTAAGGTAGTTTAGACAGCCCTTGTGAAGATAGAAATGGCTTAAACTAATATCCACTCCTGGCCTAACACCTAGCCCAGCACTCACGCTGATCATCTTCTCTTTACCTTCTTCCTAACTCCAGCACTCCACCAATGCGATTCTGGAGGGCCCAGAGGTCGTTATTCTATTACCACAACATCCACACACATAGTTTCATAAACTCTTCCTCGACAAATGGTGCCCCGTCGGTTTTTGATTTCAACTCAACCATCAAACTTTCTGCCATGTCTTTGCAGGTATGACTTTCTCCATGCCTCCCTTTTTCCTCATGGAGAACAGCAAGCTTGAAATAAGCTCGGGCAAGCTGACCCTTCCCTTCGGGTATAGAACCTGCAATATTTATCAATTGACCTAGTAGCTCACTGTCACAGGAGAGTGTCAGTGATTGTTAGGTATCATGATTTGGGTAACATTCACTCACATAGCGGAGGCAGTGTTACCGTGCTTATGCAGCAGAGATGCTATGTCGTATAGTGAATCACATGTCTTCAGGCGGTTTCCCAGCAACCCCTGCCGGAAAGCCAAAGCTTTCGATGCAAGTCGAAGAGCTTCGTCCAGCCTGCCTTGCTGGGTCCGTATACGAGAAAGAAGGACCATATCCCCTGAGAAACGTGGATTCCCAGTCTTGATGAACGTCTCATCCGTAAAATCTTTGAGCGATGGACACCGCTTGAGCATTTCCTTTGCTTCGTCGGGCTTATTCATTCTCAAGAGCAAGCTAGACATATTGCTGTAAGAATTACCGATTCTATTACTGTTTGTACGAAGTCGGATACTGATGGCTTCCTCGTATGCGGCGTAGGCTTTATCAAGTTCGCTCATTTCGGTGTACGCGAGCGCTATGTTGTTGAGGCTTGATGCAATCATGCCATCAGTCGGTTTCAATAGCTTTTTGCGGATTGTATACGCCTCTTCGAACGGTATCAGCGCTTTGTCTGGATTATTCATATCCAGGTCAAGAAGCCCAGATAAGTCGACTGCACTAGCATAAGATAAAGTGCTCTTGTCTTCAAAGGCCTCCAGAGTTGCGTTAATCAAAGATTTGGCGATATCATAACATTCTCGTTCGTAGAGGTACCTTGGAAGATCAGGATAGCAAACACTGCAGTCATGACATTTTAGGCGCTTACCAACTGCACCGTAGAAGCAATTCGCTATATTCTTGAGGGAAAGCAAGGCCGATGCTATGCCTTTCGCGTTGAGCCACTAGATGATTGACATGCGATAGGCACTTTTCGCAATTTGCCCATGACTGAAACTGGTGACCGACATCCTCACTCCACGTATCAGGAAAAGCCCAGCTTAGGATACGCACAACGATGCCAAAAACTTTCCTCTGGATATCCGGAGACTGGTTACGAAGAATTGCTGCTTGTATAAGGCGGTGGACAGATAGAGCGGCATTCTCTGCATCTCCCAAACTGGGTGGATATGTCAGAGATACAAATGAAGGCTGGGAAACGATTTTGGCTTACTCCATATCGTCGTGAAGAAATTCATAAGAAGCCTCACGAACAGATCTAGAACCTTGAAATAAAATCATCTCATCGATGCAATCTGGCTGAAAGTACGGCAGCATGTTGAACAAGGTATGTGAAATCTCCCTCGAGCCTCTTTATGGACATCTCCCATACTGTACTCAAGGTATGCTCGTAATCACTTAGGTCAGTTTTGCGAGCGTCGATTTTAGATGCGTTGCGCTCATACAGTGGAAGGAAGTCTCGAAGAGATAGCTTTCGCTATATCATAAAGCCTCTGGTTTGAGTAAGAGCCAGCGGAAGGTCTCCGAGAGCTTTGGTGATCTGGACAGCTTTTTCGCGGTTCGACGACGAGGCATAATCAGGGCCCACCAGGCTGAGTAACACTTCGGACCCATCTGCAACGTCGAATGGTTGAACATGAAAGCCTTTTGAAGCAGGATTGTGCACTGCATTCGCATCTCTCGTGGTTATTAATACCGACCCTTCGCCGTTCATGGGCCAGGCGTGCCGGAGTACTTCAAGATTATCCGCCTTGTCGAAAATGAGCATCCAAGGATTTTCTAGTTCCTCATTAGCCATATCATCAATATTTCTCGGAGACTTTTCCAGTAGAGTCATAGTTTAATTCCGATGAGAGGCAACGGCACTTACAAGCTTCAGTAAGCCAGTGCTTGACCTTTAACATGCACCCTTGCGTGTCCTGCATTTCATGCTCAGTTTGAGATAACCCCAGCAACTTCGCGATCTCGCGAAAACTCTGTCCCATGTTGATGACGTTATCAGCAGCTACCCAAAGAATAGTCTTATATGATTCTCGGTATCGGTTAGCGTATTGCAAAGCAATCTGGGTTTTCCCAACACCTCCCATGCCGTAGAGTGCGAAAGTAGCGAGCTGGTGGGACCTTTTCTCCGGTGACAGTGCTTGTTGAAGAGCTTTCAGAACATCTTCCCTGCCCCAGAACCTGGGGCTGAGTCTGAAAGGAACGTAATAATATCGCTCTGGCTCATCTTCCTTGAGTTTCGTCTCCTTGAACTTCTCCACTAGCCCCAGAACCTCATCGTACTTTCCGCGCTCATGTTTCATGCGAGCAAACTCTGCTTCACTCTCGACCGTTGCAGAGAGCCTTCGGACACGTCGAAGCGTACGGGCGAAATCGTCGCGAAAGTCCTCCCATGCACCGTGTCGTAGTAGCACGGGAGGGTGTGATCGGAAGAAATGAATGCAACGTGCGTAAAAGCATATGGCTTCTGTATAAACGTCGACAAGAGCAGCTTCGAGCGCTCGGTCTATTTAAGACTTGTCTCATAAGCTCTGAGTCTTGGCAGTGTAAGGCTCATCTCTTCAAGCACATCGAGAACGTCCTTAAGAGTATCGCCGGCAGACGACGCCAAAGTTAACATTAGGCGTATACTACCCCACACGAAGGCTGTCAGTTTAGCATCGGCCCCGAAACAAACCGCGATGACGGCCGGCTGAGAAACCATCCACAAACTTTAGCGTCGGACCAAGACGCTGCAAGGAGCCAAGGGCATTACGATCCCGAGGCAGCATCCTCTCGATTGTTTTGGTGTGATTCAGAAGATCATCCAGCGACGCAATCTCGACGATAGACTGGTAATCGTCGTTTTGGTTAAGCTCCTCTCGATATCGCTCCAGTGCACGATGCCACAGAGGGCTTGCGGTTCCTTGTTCTCTGTCCAATTGTGAATATTCAGCGTTTAAATTGCGTGTAAAACTCTCACACTTGTTTGATCTAGCGCTCATGGCTAATGCTGATGAGAACAGCCAGAGTATTGCGACAGCAAGAGGAAGAGGGGCAAGGCAACGTTTGTTTCACAAGATGAGAGAGCGCGATCATTGGGGGTCACACTCTCGCTAAAGCGCCCTCAGCTGCGGGTGGCTACCTCATACTAATGTCAGCATTTCCGTCCAATCACTCTGGTTCTGATCTAGTATTGTATGGATTTAGCTAGTGTGATTAGAGGATATGTGTAAGAACGGATTAAGTGAAGCTTTATATTACCATCCATACGAGGGTGACGTGTTGTGTCACTGGCTCAGAACCCTACCAGAGTGTGTCCTTGATTGGAGAACTGATATGGGATTGCCGACACATAAACACAGTAAATCCATTGCTTTCAGATGCACTATCGAAACTTTGTCAATGAGCTCTGGACAAGCTGAGGAGTTGGGAGGTATAAAACCATAGCCTCTGGCGGTTTTGCGCCATCTAATTGGCTATCAATTCACGTGACCAAAAAGCAATTTGTTTGCTGAGGTAGAACCCCCCCTGAATCCATTTTCTAGAGGATAGACCACATGCTTCCGTATGAATATGGCGCAACTACAGGGAACGAAGCAGCAGAACGACCCAAGCGAGACTGTTCGAAGCGCTTCCACACAACGTAATTTGTGGCAAGCGCACCATCCCCGAAGGGATACCTCGACAGGTAAGCCATACGACAGACTTGACTGTCTACGCTAACGGAGCATGGCTTTAGGATTTGGAATCGCCCATGACTTCGTTATCAAGCCGACTGCCGTACTTGGCGATCCTTCTGGGATCTGTCCATATGATGCCTGTTGGTACGATAGTTGGGTCCGTTACCAGATGGAGTCCCAGCCCCAAGAGGTCTACTCTGTCCTACAAGAAGCAGAAGCGGAACGGAACGATATCCCGATGAGAGCTTTCACCACCGTATGGCACGAAGTATGGGTTCAGGCCTCAATGAGCGACTCCAGCATCGACAGTATCGTTACTCACCTCGTCGACGAGAAATTTACGAAAACGGAAGATGACATTGAAGCTTTAAGACATGCTAGAAACCTCGTCTTCGCAATAATCGGGTGACAGACAATGTTGTATAAGCCAGTTGGTTAGCTGTACATGCACGAATCATCCAAGTTTATTCCCGCTCAACTTAGTTTTACTTTTCTGACTCGAATACCTTTCCCAAATTTCATCAGCATGTCTGTCTCCCAGCTGACGCACGGACCGCACGCTTACAAATGCCAACCAGAGCTAATGTCGTGATGCATGTCTGCGCACAGACGAAAATTCCCCGACTTGGCAGGAAGAAAGCAACTTCTACAGTTCGGGCGTAAAAGCACAAACTAAAATCTCTTGTCTTAGTTAAGACAAGCCCAAGGCCTAAGGGCTGCCGCCCTTTTGCGTGATTGTTCGCGTGATTGCGTTGTAGATGACCGGTACAAAGGTCCAAGATGTTCTTCTCATCATCAGGAACGAAACTACGAATATAAGAAGCTGCCGAACCGCGACTCGAGTGTAGCAAATAATTTAATACCCCTTGGACTGAATACAGGCCTCTCCCAATATGTCGCTTCACACCACCGCAGCTACCCGTTTCAACAGCTTCAATCTTCACCGGACTTCATACAAGAAAATCGGTGAACATGAGATAGAAGTCAATATCCTTGTGCCCAAAGAGATTACACCGGGGAAACATCCGTTGATGATCAAATGGCACGGTGGGGGTCTGGTACGCATTCGTTCCCACAGAACGGCTTATCATTAACATCAAAACTTCAGACCGCAGGGACAGCTATATACCCGAAGTGGTTCGCCGCGTACCTTGTTCCCTTCCTGCTCAGAAATAATGCTATCGCTATCCTACCAAACTACCGCCTAGCCCCAGAGCACACCGGCGATGACATTCTCGAAGACGTCGCCGATTTCGGAACCTGGCTCACATCTTCGCTCCCCTCCTATCTCGTCTCCAAGGAACCCTCAGTCGAACCCGATTTCTCTAGGATTCTTGTATCTGGAGAAAGTGCAGGCGGCTGGGTCGCACTTCAATCAGTTTTCTCCCTACCCCAATCCACCTTCAAAGCCTGCCTCCTCCAGTACCCTGTCGTAAACGCTATCCCTACTTTCCCCGACGATATTATCATGGGAGAATCGATACCCCCAAAAGAAGTTCTCGAAGAGTTCCTCGCAAGCCTGGTCCCAGGGACAATCATTAGTAGCGCGACGCCCCCGGCTAGAGATGCGGTTGCACCGATGTTGCGTGCTCACGGCCGCTGGGGCGAGTTCTTCGGCACGGGAAAACATCTCATGCCCGACACAAGGATTGTGGATGCGAAGTTTTTTGTACCGACGTATATTCTGCATGGGAAAGATGACACTAATGTGCCGGTTAAGTGGACACATGAGTTTGTCGAGAAGGCAAGGAGCTTGTTTCCCGAAACGAAATTCGAGCTTGCGACACCGCCTGGGGACCATGGGTTTGATGGGAACATTTATGAGGAGGATGAGCCGTGGCTTGCAGAGTTGCTGAAAGGGGTTGAGCGGGATTGGTTAGCTTGACGAAAGCAACGCTGCTGTTGTACATATTGCGCAACATTGAATAAAACAAAATAATACATACACTTATCTTATGCGCTTTTGCTTATGGTTTTCTTTTCTCGTGAGAGCTATGAATCTTATTAGCTTGTCTACAAGATATGCCATGATCAATTTATTCTAAACCCTATGCTCATACTTCAGGTTAAATTCGTATTTTGGATAAACGTATTGTACTACTACTAAAACTCCCAAATGACCACCGCAAGGTGTGATACACTAGGCAATTCTTCCTTCGTTTGGACCAAGCATAGGTATAGGTCACAAGGGTGATCCGAGGCCGGCAGAGCCGAGGTGAGGCCCACCAAAGCACCGGAATCTCCAAACTACGCTCAGCCTTGTGCCAACCCCGTCCACTGTTCTACTTCAACGCGCCGATATTTCTCGGTACGGTCTTACTATCGATCGTTTATCTCACTCTGCTAGAACTCGATTTCGCACTTGCGCACAACAGTCTGCTTTTGACGGTCAAAGACACTATGAGCGCTGCGAAAACCACAGATCTGAGCTCTGTCAGCAAGGAGGCCCCTGAACAACTTCCATCTGAAAATGGGTTAAATCCAACTCTTAAGGATTCACAGAACCTTTTGTATGAATACGCACCTCTTGTCTCTGAAGATGCGGTGCGAGTGATCCGTCTCGAACCAGCCGGCCATTCATCAGATGATTTGGAAGCCTCCCTCATCCAAATCCAACGGCATGCAGAACTGATAAAGATACTCAATCAAAAATCGTACTCGGCAGTATCATACACCTGGGGAAAGCCAGAATTTACTCAGCGACTATGGATCAAGGGCAGTGACGACTCAGAAAGGACCTACATGTTAATCACAGAAAATGTCAAGACGATGCTGCAACACTTCCGGAGGCCCGAAAAAGTGAGATATCTATGGATCGACGCAATCTGCTTCAATCAGAAAGACAAGATCGAACTATCACAACAAATCCCACTAATGGGTGACATCTACCGTTTTGCTCGAAAAGTGTATATTTGGCTTGATCACAAGGAAGAGGACAGCGCTGCCATGACTTTTGCCTACTTTAGGCTCATTGCAAATACGCAACATCCATGGCCATTGACAACGGTGTTCGAAAGCCAAGAAGAAGGCGTCAACCAACTTCAGAAGATGCTGAAGCGAGATTGGTTCTTCCGACGTTGGACGTTGCAAGAGGTAGCATTTGCACGAAATGCACTCTTGTGTTGCGGAAAACACCAGGTTCCATATCAGATATTCGTCGATGCAAGTCGGAAGCTCAAACAAGGCTCTCTACCGGTAGATAGGGATGCCATCAACGTTACGATAGGACTTTCAGACACGATTCGAAAGCTTGATAGTGCCGAAGGATTCGACTATCATCGAGATATCTACATGCTTCTTTGGAAGTTCCGTAAGGCGAAATGCTTAGACAAACGGGATTACATCGCTGCGTTGTGTGGTTTTGTACCTGAGGCATTACGTCTGCCCTTGAATTATGCAGGTTCTTATCAAGACATATACATAGCGCATGCCGTTGCGTTAGGGCGCAGTCTATATCAGCATTTGCTGATCGTCCATATGTTTGCCTTTGGAACGCTCTGCAACAGCGAGGGCGGCGCTATCCCCTCATGGATTCCTGACTGGTCACAAAGACGGAGCCTAACTGTTCCCTTACTCTTCAACCCATACGAAAACGATGAACAGATCCCAAGCTCCGGGGTTAAAGCTCTTGCATCGCTCTTCAAACTTGAGGCAGACTTTGAATTACCACGAGAAAGTATCTTGGAGGGTAAGTGGATTGGCGAATACAATGTGAGCCACAATTGTTGGTTTCCATCTGTTCGCGATCTACCACAAACCTTATTCTCTGTACACACCGGCAATGAAGGCCACTACGTGTTGACAGTCGCATGGCTAAATCCGTGGGCAGGTAAGTATGGTCGCCGCATCACAGCCACGGCACCCATCAGTGAGCAACTTTTCTTGAACAGCAACATCCAAAAATACAGAAATGTGTTTCGGCCCATCAAAAAAAATCTTCGAGAGAATGCCAATAAGTCGTGGGGAGCATCGAACGTGGAGAAACTTAGCTTGCTACTAGTAAAAGTGCTCAAAGGATCCAGCACTTTCCCATCAACCGGCCTTGGCGAGCTCAGAGAATTATTGACACGCGCAATAAGCCAAGTTCTGGGGATCGATCCCCCTCCTTCTATATATCCAAAGAAGAGCAAGCCTAGTACATCCTCAGCGCCCGAGGCAATGGAAATCCTATCCTACGTGGCTCGAACACTATACACCAACGAGCTTTCCATTGTGGAACTCAATAGTCCAGAGGGATGCGATTATGCACTGGGGCCCATCTCCGTACAAGTCGGAATGCACTTGATCCCTCTAGCATGCCATGGATTCGGAGACATGTACGACGGATTTACAAGAAATCCTTGGATAAAATACGACCAGTATATCCACCTATTCACGACCAATTTCTTAGCGGTGCAATGCGATGTTTCCCAACTCAACAGCAAAAACCCAAAACGAGAACTTCTGCGGAACCAAGCCACGAACGAAGTCAAGGAATACGTTTCACCCATGAGCGCGAGATATGTCGGTCCATGTGTGGGAGTTCATAGTCCATACCGGTATAGAGACTCTCAAGATGAGTGGGCATGGTTGAAGCGAGCAACAGAGGAATTTCACATCCATAAGAAGGATGGAAGAACACCACCTTACTTGATTGATATCTATTAAGATCATGTAGTACAATGTATCCCACGGTCTAACTGAATACGTGGACAACCAAGCTGATCACTCTTCCGGAGTATTATATAAATCATATGTTCATAAAGATGAAGTCGAGCAAGTGAGATAATACAACAACAATCTGTTCCTAGCGCGATGGGTCTTGCTACTTCTGAAATGACATTTGCGATTATGTTGCTACAGTGCCGGCCGTAATCGGTTTCCGGATCTTGCACTTCGCTTGTTCTTACCGCACGGTCCTCTAATATTAGCCCAACGCAGGGGTCCACCTGTAATCAATTATCTTTGTAATGTTACAAGTCCAGAAAATTTAGTCATTCTCTTAAACTCGTAGTTACAGAATGTATAGTCCTTGACAGTATTTACACAACTCCCAATATAGGATTGTCTTCATGAACGCCACACTAATACATCCGCGCTACTGACGCCGTCCGAGTTATGGTACAACAGCTATTTGAAACATAGACAATTGAATAGCGAGACTCTTGCGCGAGTGAGCGTGCGAACTGAGCTTGGCTGCACGCTTTGGCGTTGCGTTATAATGCCGAGATTCTGTATGGCTGTCTTGGTATGAGGATGCTCCTCTCCGAGGATTCGCCGCCTCTTCTCTAGCACCTTCTTTAGCATCTTTGCTGCCTCGTCTAGCTGGCCTTGATTTCTGAGTGTGTTGGCGAGGTTGTTCATCGCAGAGATAGTGTCTAGATGTTCCTCTCCGAGGATCCGCCGCCTCTCGCCTAACACAGTCTCTTGCACGGCATACTCCTCTGACCATTTCCCAACACTATCAAGAAACAGGCTAACCTCACCTAAGTCGTCTAGCAAGCCTTCTGTAGCCTTATCCCATTTTCCAGTTCGGCCGCCGAGCGTTGCGAAGTTTGCCATCACATGTGGCACTACCCTAAGCTTCTCGTCTGGCGAGGGGCTACCGTTTACAAACTCTACTGCCTCTAGAACAAGCTGAAACGCCGCCTGGCAGGTCTTGTGCTGCTCGTCTTCTGTTAGTCGATCGAGCCCCCAAGCGTGCACCAGCTTGTGCATCGCGTAGCTCTGCTGATCTACCTTCCACTGCACCAGCGAGAACTTCTGCAGTACCCGGAAACACTCTTCAATCCTGTACCCATCTAACTTCCTGTTTGGAGAGAGCAAGCGCCTCCAGCTTGTATCGTCCTTCTCGTCTGTACGCCTCGTATTGTCCAGCTGCTTATTAACGCTGAAGAGGCCTAGGAAGATGTCATCAGAGCTTAAGCATGACAGTATCGCTATTAGCACCGATGCCTCAGAACACTGTTTAGACACAGCTTGATGCGACGTCTCCCATGTCGTGAGTACGCTCTCACTATACTGATGCACTAACCTCTCCGGCTTCCGCTCGAGCAACTCGCGCCGCCTCTGCCGATATTCTAGAAGGTATCCTTTGACGTCGGACTGCAGCCGCTGCGTTGTGCCTACGTACGACCCCGCAAGCGTGACTGCAAGTGCT
>JACVRA010000590.1:0-33529 GCA_019828545.1 Paracamarosporium sp. OC-R06-R3 | reverse complement strand
GACGTGCATTGACTGCCAAGACACGGTAACGCCGAGACAGACGCGCCCGTGTCCACGTGAAAACCACAACTCCCGTCGCCTGTATGCCATCACGCATGCGTTTTCGCTGCAATGGCTTCCAAAATGTGAGCAAGATATTTTTACAAGACAATGATCCCTCACTAACAGAGGATCAGCGCGGTAATTGGCGATGTGAACGGCCACTTCCCAACCGTCCTCCAGAAGCTCGCGACTCTACATGCTAAACAAAACTTCGCTTTGGTCATCATTGCTGGCAATCTTTTTGCTAGCCCTTCAGATGCAACCGAGGAAGATGAGAAGAACGTTCAGCTCCTGATGGATGGGAAGATAGAAATTCCCGTTCCGACTTACTTCGCGCTTGGCAGCAGTGCCTTCCCGAGAGCAGTGGTCGACAAGCTTTCGTCCTCTGAAGACGAATTGTGCCACAACCTGCATTTTCTTGGAAAACGAACGACTATGAAGACCGCAGAAGGCATCCGCATTGTGGCCCTTGGCGGCCAACTCGACCCAAACATCATCGCCGGACAATCACAAGATAAATATCCGCCCTTTTATAGCGACACGGACGCAAGAGTCCTACGTGGCGCTGCCACCGCTGACATCCTGGTGACTACAGAATGGCCAGAAGGAATCCGTTCACGGTCCAAGGTCGCTTTCAACCCTGACGAACCATCACGAGAACAGCAATGCATCGCTGACCTCGATGTAATATTAAAGCCGCGATATCACTTTTCGACTTCAGGCTCCGCCTACTACGAGCGTGAACCCTTCTTCCATGTTCCGAGTGAAGAAACAGACAATCTCTATCCTGTGACTCGATTCATCAGCCTTGCATCGTACGGGAACCCCAACAAGCAGAAGTGGATCTATGCATTTTCTTTAGACCCCACTGCAAGCCATCCTGTCTCCCCACATTCTGGCTCGACCATCAACCCATTCACACAATCCGACAAGAAGCGCCCTGCGCCTGAGCACAAAGAGCAAGCTCTTGTGTACGACGACGGTCGGCGTGGCGGCCGTAGGGGGAACAAGAGGCGGAAGCATGAACCGAGAGGACCTATAGACGCATCACAATGTTTCTTCTGTCTTTCGAATGAGAATATTGCAACCCACCTGGTCACATCGATCGGCGAGAGCTCCTACTTAACAACCGCCAAAGGTCCTCTACCGACCTCGCAAACCTTCCCAAAGCTAGGCTTCCCATGTCATATCCTCATCATACCCTTCAGTCACCAACCGACACTGGCATCAATGGAGGAAGAGGAGCGTCACGCTAATTATTCAGAAATGCAGAAATACAGAACAACAATGAACAAAATGCTTCACTCGCGCGGTGAAGGGGAATATGGTTCCGTCACATGGGAGGTCAGCAAAGCCAGCCTGCCGCACACCCACTGGCAGTACATGCCTGTGCATGCGGACCTCATCCAGAAAGGGCTCGTGGAAGCGGCATTCAAAGCTTTGGCAGAGAACTTCCACTGGCCCAACTTCGCGAAAGAAGACATAGGTGACGGCTTCGAGGAGACGAGTGATTTCTTCAGAGTCTTGATTTGGGATCCCAAAAATAGTGCAGAGGAGTACACCAGCTTGATCCTGCGGTTTGATGAGAAGATCAAGTTTCACTTGCAATTTGGGCGAGAAGTGCTTGCGAAGCTTCTCCGTTTGGATCAGCGGATCGATTGGAAGAATTGTGCGCAGATGCAGGCCGAGGAAGAAAAAGACGTTGAGAACTTCAAGGAGGCTTTCAAAGATTTTGATTTCACAGCGGACTAGTCATGATACCAGAAATGATTTGAAAAAAAGAGGTCGTATTTGGATAAGAGCAGGCTTTTGGGAAGCGCGACTTCCCACATCCAGGATAGAATAATAATCAAAGGCATCCCTAACAAGCATTTTTACCCATTCGTCATATCATAGCTTGCTTTTAGCATGTGTTCAGCATGCTTGTGAGAGCAGACTTCTCCGCGCTCGTGACAGTCAAGGAATAGACGCTCTTGACCTTAATCCACATCTTGGCATACGTGCAGTAGTAGCTCGCTGTTACGCATTAGCGGAGCCTCTATGGAGATCAAATCGAGCACTTACTTAGCGGGGGCTTCCAGTCCTCGGGTCCCTTATCGCCCTTTGACGAGTTGACAGAGTCGGTCACAGCGATCAGCTGGGGGTTAGTGAGATCGTTGGCATAAGCCTGCCGTTGCGCCGTAGTCCAACTAGACGCTCCAGACTATCCAGAGTAAGTATACGCTTGCGATTCACACAATACATCTGGAGCAAATTGAACATACCTTCCAAGCATTGCTCAAAGGAACAACATGGTCGATGTCCACATCGCTCGCGGCAGTCCAAGTAGCGCCATCGTACGGGCTCTTCCAGGTGCCTGAGGTGGATGCACAAGCCGAGTCGGTAACGACACTGGTACCGTCACGCTTGAGAACGGTCTCCCGGGTATTGCAGGTGCCAGAGATGGTGATCCAATGGGGGAACAAGTCACGGGAGTAGCCGGTTTGGGAGCCTTGAGCCTTAACGGTGAGGCCAGCGAGGAGAGAAGTAGCACTGCTGGTAGAGGGAATGTTGGGAGGGGTGCGCTTTTCGATTGGGGCTGCAGCAACGAGAGCCGCAAAGGCTGAGGTGATAAGGATGGACTTCATGGCTGTGGAAGTGCGGTTGATATCGCCGGGTGAAATCTGGTATCAGGCTGTGGTTGCGAGGCAAGGAAGCGGCTCTCGACACAGCATTTTTATCTTGCGCCCTCTCGCCTTCTTTATAGTACTGAAGATGGCTGTAAACAAGACTTCTCACTTAGACCCATCTCCAAGAAGCCGAACCAAGAACCTCCTTCCCATACCAATGATACCAAAGATAAGGCCCACGTAGCACGCATGCTCAGCCCTTACGCTTGTACTGCCATTCTACCACGAATCACACACGACCGACATCGCTACAGAGACCCCCGAAACGGCAGGTCGTCGTCGGTGCCAAGTTCAGCGACGGCGCTCATCGCCTACTCCACACGGCGTCCTGCGCGAAAGCTGCACTTCACTGCGTACCTGAAACTCGTCCAAGGGCTGCACGCTCGAGCTTCCCTTCGGAACCCACGGCACCGGCCGATCTGCAGCCATGGACTAGGGATCAGGGTGCGTCGGGAAATTAAGGCCGCGTGCGGTGTTGATGTACAATGTGAGTCGTCGAGAGAAGCCGTTGTTTGTGGTGATGTGCGTGCGGGGCGGGTCGCGATTGGTGGCGGCGTGGCAGGTACCCAAGTATGATTGGTGAGATGATTCAAACAATGTAGCCTACGCAAGGGGCTGCATGCGCCTCGGAGGAGTGATCTTCAGGGTTTAGCCCATCTTCTCGAGATAAGCGAATGGAAAGTGCCCATGAGATATCGTGCCTTGATGGCGATGTGTGGTGCGCGTGCAAGTCAGTGTACAGCAGAATGCGTTACGTGAAAGTCGGCTGAGAAGTATACGTAAGTCTCCAAGTCATATCGCCTCCAATTGGTTCAACTCTCCAAGGGCTGGGAGTTTTCGCTCCCAATGTCACCCGCCTCATGGTCAAGCACAGTCGAAAGCGGAAGAGATAAAGAGCGGCTAAAGCGGGGTGCATGTGGCCTCGCCAAGAGGATCCGGTCCGAGCGAGCAGGTTGCTGGCCTGAAAAGGTTACGCCAAGCGAAACATTCAACGCCTTGTATATCAGTGACCCAGCGTGGTCACATAGGCCTAGAAACGTTGAAAATTGACACCGTTTCCCCAGGTTTGACGCAGGCAAATGCTGCGAGCGTGGATGCACTCTGGCTTAGTCTTTGCACAGGGATGGTTCTTAGACCCTTCTAGGCCAAAAGCTTGCTTTGCCAATCCTTTAGTGCAGCGATCGATGGATATTAGACGATACCGCTTCCAGCAGTTTGAAGTTCCGCATGTGAACATTAGATCACATTGCTTGTTTCTAGGATGATTGAGCAAGTCGATACCGGTTTAAATCGACCTCGGTGGGCAAAAGGTTTGGCTTGAAAAAAGTACTGCGCGCCTGCTTTCCCTGATGTATTTGGACCCAGAAGTTATAGTTAGAAGACAGGAGACCGGCCTTAGTTGCGTGTATTGAGAAGCATGATACCCCAAGGAACACCAGCTTCAGATATCGTTTTGCAAAGACTATGGGTTGAAGATCACGAGGCTTAGTAAGCACGTCAGTAACGACCTTACCCGTCAAAACGCGTCTCGCTCGTCTCGTCCCTTATCCTTGACATTTGACGACGAATCGAGTATGAGATTGAATTAGATGCGACGATCTTCTTTCTTCAAGTGACGGTTCATGTCGGAGACGACGACGTCGAAAGCGCTGGCCCTTCCAGCGACCGCAAGCGCCGTTCCCGCAGCAAACAGCTACCGACCAATCCCACCCAACCATCAATGAGATGCTTCTATCCCACGGGTAGGGGGAGCATACTCTGTCGTCTATCATGATAGTGTACTACATTCCGGCAGTATCCGTGAGTTTTGCATCTTACTTGATCAATAATGAGACCAATGGTACGGGCTATGTAAGAGGCAGTGATGCGGCTTAGATGCACGTGCGCGGCCCGCAATGACTCAGCCTTGCGCGCACAACTCTCACCCACGTCTTGGTGTTCTCGTACGTGTAAACGAATGGGCTTCCATTCACGTCATAAAAGGCATTCAATTCCACCTAGCACGCGATTTGATAGAAAGCCGATCTATTAGAAAACTCTTCAATCTCGCGACAGGCCTTCATCTAACCATGATATCCACCGTCAACACAACGGATAACGGTTCTAATCGTTCAAATATCAAAGCCGTCACACCACCTCGTCTTCCAACTGAGCTTTGGCTGCAGATCTTTGAACAGGTGGACGATGTCGAATTTCTTTGGTGCACACTGCGATTGGTCTCCAGAGAGTACAAGGCCTTCGTAGATCGAGTTTTCGTCACCAGTTTCCTCCCGACTATCTCATTTTCGTTGTCATTGCCTCGCTTAGATCCAAAGACTGGCCGTCCCCGTTATACGCGTCCAGTGCCACGAGGCGAGATCACATTGCATTGTCAAGATCCCGATGTGGAATCGTCACGAGTGACGTTAGCAACTCCAAAAACGTTGCCTACCGGGGACACGATCGAGCAATTAACGACATCTGGGGCCCTGTCAAAGCAACGGTTAGATGAGGCCCAGGCTTGGATGTGGTTTGGCCGTCAGCGCGGAAGAGGAGCCAACGTCGCTACTGTAGACAAGGACATACGATGGAACGAGGAAGAGAAAGTATGGGTTTGGAGTGTAGAATGGGAGAGCTTTGTGAACAGGTATTTTGGCGCTAAGAGGGCTTCCAGACGGACGCCGCGAGGGGCTGGAAAAGATGTCAGCGTCACTCTTCGTTCACGCAGGTGAAATTCGTAATACGAGTCGCAAATGTTACGCAGCCTTCACATTAAGAGTCGCAGGTAGCCTTGGCTAGTTGGCGGAGGCTTTTTGTGGGCATGGCTTGTCGGAGCACAAAATCAATTCACAGGTGTCAAATTATGTCACACTGTGGGGTACTAGCCCCAGGCAGCGCATAAAGGTGCAATCAATTTGATGCCTTCGTTACTGAGGTGAAGCTACGACTCGGAAGCTGAGACGCTTGATCGCTGATCCTTAGCGCCTGATTGAAACGCCTGAGACGTCAGGGTTGAATTCTCGGCGCCTCGGCAAAGACAGGCCATGAGACACGTTCTCGTCAGAACTCCAGACCATGTTCAAATTTGACAATAAATTTACATTTCGTTATTGTATTGAATGTCCCAGACAGAGAGAAAGGAAAAGCGCCCTTAGAACCAGTCCATGAAGCGCTGTCGCTTCATACTCCGTAGAGTGAACCTTCGTGGTCTATCTCCATGTCAAATCTCGGTAAATCGAAGAGAATACTATTACCCCCGCTTACAACCGCAAACGTCGTGCTCCTCCCTGACCCCTCCGCATCTTCGTAGCCCTTTCAGTGTTGCAGCGTTGTCTACGCAATGAAGTCACGAGCGGCGAATTTCGGGCGCCCGAATCTTCCCCTACCCTTTCCTCCAAAGCCTCCAAATCCGCCTTGACCCTGACCTTGACCCTGGCCTTGACCCTGACCCTGACCTTGGCCCTGACCCTGACCTTGGCCCTGACCTTGGCCCTGGCCCTGACCCTGTTGCTGCTGCTGCTGTTGCTGTTGCTGCTGAGCATTCTGTCCGTTCTGGCCTTGGTTGTTGTTGGCTCCGTTGTTGGCTCCGTTGTTGGCTCCGTTGTTGGCTCCGTTGTTGCCGCCGTTGTTGCCGCCGCCACCGTTGGCGACCGTAAATCGCACACAGTCATCCTGCGGGCCACGCTGAGCGACGGGCATGAGAACAGGCTGATGGTTGGCGGCCGAAGTCATGGAGCACACGCGGTAGACACCAGCGGGAAGTCCTTCCGCAAGGTCGGCTGAGAGGGTCCCCTGGCCATCACCCGCGTCGTTGATACCCTTGAAGAAGGCGAAAGTTTGTGCATCCGGAGGGTCTGTGGTCTTGACGTCGCCGATTTCCTGGACACTGATATGTGTGTGCCCAACAATGTTGCCACCTTGCAAATCTTGAGGAGCGACGTAGTAAGTAACGTCTGGGTTCGTGAACTTGCTAGAATATAGTGAGCGAAGTCTAAAACGAGCTCATTCCTGAGGGCCACTTACCCAGCCACAAGGTTGTCAATCTTAACAGAGAAGGTCATCGCCGTGTTTGCTGGAACGGTGTCGCCATCCTGCGGGCTGACCATTACGGCTGAGATCATGTTGTTGGTGCTAGGGATGTTTCCCATGGCTATCTATGTAAGCAAACGAACAGTTTATGTAGAGAGAAGAGGCACTCACGGATCGGGTTGCAAGAGCCACCCTTGACTTGGAGACCATCAGTAATTGTCTTGCCCGCGCAGAAGTTGATGAAGTTGTTGGCATCGGTGGCAGACGCGGCTTGACCCTCTTCGGCATCCGCCAGACCATCATTGTTCGCGTTCTTTGAAATCACTGTAGGGTCGAGGCAGTTGGCGCCGTTGTTTCCACCATTGTTGTTCTGGCCGTTATTCTGACCATTGTTCTGACCGTTGTTCTGACCGTTGTTTTGACCATTGTTCTGGCCGTTGTTTTGGCCGTTATTCTGGCCATTGTTCTGACCGTTACGGCCATTTCCCTGGCCAAACTGGGCATTGACGAGGCCAGCTGCAAGCAGCAAAGGCATGACAGTGGAGAAACGCATGGTGACTGGGTGGTATACTGTCTTCAAAAGAATGAATGCCGACTCGCGGTATATTAGGATGAATACAAAGACACGCTCAACGTGATCTGAAGAGAGAAGGATGAAGGGGAGAAAGGAACGTAACCCTCAACGGAGGCACCCTGAGCGCGGTAGAATAGGACTGAAGATGGTGGGAATGGACGACTTGGAAGGCCATGCGGTAGTCTTTAAGCCCTTGGCGGATGCGCGTCCTTGTGTAAAAACCTGGCAAGGCGGCTGAGAGCAACCTCGGGCATGAAACCTGTGATGAAGGCGGGCGTGTCTCACGAACCATCCCGCATGTCAATTTGTGATGTGCGCACGGACGCAGATGTCCAGAAGCGCCAACTTTCCTCAGGCTTGGAATGCAGCCTTCCCGGGCCGCAAGTGCCCAAGGCATTGAAGACGTCGCTGGAAACAGACAGCGTCTGAGGTGTTTAGGAGGTGGAGGTGAGGTCTGCGGCTCAGAACGTTTGAGATTGTCCCTTCTCAGGCACGCTAGGCCACATGAGGAAATCACTAGTCCCAACCTGTAGATCGTCTTCTCCCACAGCAAGCTAGGCGATAGCTTAATTTCGCCAGTCTCAAGGATTGCAGCCTCAAACTGCTTTGATGCCTTTCGTATGCAGCCAGCGGCAACCGAGCCGTCAAGACTGGCTAGGCGGTTCCTGTTGCTGGCATGGTTGTTGCCATTGCAGGGTTGCCCAAAGCTTTGCCTCCACTCTCGCAGATCCCACCGCACCGGCGCCCCTCAAGTTCGCTGGTTCCTATTGGCCCCGGAAAAGCTTATCTGGCGTACCTTCTTTTTTAGTGTCGTCCTCGACTTCTGTCATTCTTCGCGTTGCGACAAGTGACGGAAAAGACGGGTTTGACCCAGCCCCTTTGAACAATCCTCCCTTCAATAACCTCGCCTCCAGCAGGAGCAGGGAAACGGCACGGTTGCCGGCACGACTGTCTCCGCAAAAGCATTCTCGCTTGTACTCTTGTAGTGTGTCTCACTACTCAGGGAAGTGTGCTATAATCCCGATAATATACAGTACATACCAACTGGTGCTTCGATTCACTACTCGTCGCAGTACAACAGCCATCAACTTTTCAAAGCACCGGATTCTAGTGTTTCCGTGGGGATCTACCATCCGAAAATCTTGCAAAGTAGGAAACGCGCCATGTGTGGCCTGAGGACTTTATGCGTACCTGCTTTTAAGCCTTCCACTGACTTTCGGGCTCGAAACGGTCACAAGCGAAAGTTGTTTGCTTCACGACTCGCGGGCTTTCTAGCGGATTGATAGTGTAATCCGACACACTTGCCAAGGATTTCACTGCTGTAACAGTAGCAGTATGTGATAAATCATTGCACTAGGGCCCACTTTTCATGTGCTGGTTTCTAATGACGGGCGTTCTATGTCTTTCGCTCTTTCGCTTTGTCTATGGGCATGACAGTACTACACAGCATACCTGCGACTTTTGGATGACGGCGCGCAAAACTTATCACTTAGTAGCATATGCTTGATCCGACTTTGAGAGAATGTCTAAACTCGAATGATCCTCGAAGGGGAATGGTGTCATTCCAATAAAAACCAGGTTGGAAATACCGACCAAACTTTCCAACTGACTAATTTGTTACTGCAGGTGAGCGACAAGGCACCTACAACTTTGTATCTTCGGTCCCGGATTGCAATGCTCACCACGGTTCGAATAACGTTCTACCTACGACGCTGGTAACATACCCGGCCCACGATGTCCGACCCATGACGCCTCCAATATCATGATTCACCTCGTGGCGCCTAACAGTGTTCATCTCAGTGGAAAATGTATGCACCAAACTAATGCATCACTGTCTGGCTTAAACTACACTGTTCTTTACGTCGACGAGTATACCTGTCCAAGCCCGTAACATTCCGCATGAGACGACCGACCCAAACAATGGCCGATCCAGAAGCCACTGTGTAGTGTTATTCATACCCACCAACGTTGGTTCATGGATCCGTGACAACTGGAAATCGATTTATCTGCCTCGTCGACCGTAATGCTCAGAATCAAAGGCCAACGTACCACGCGCTGGACAAGCGCTTCAATAGCCTTTATCATATGATGGGTCTTGTGACTAGAAAATACGTGGAGTCCTCGCTACCATGGATAGAGTCTGGCATACCCCGAACGACTGTTCGCTAGGTGCTGAGCGCTTATGTTCAGCCGATGTATCTATCGAATGTTTCGAGTTCATCGGTTCGTTTAACCGTATTTGACTTGATACATCTTTCGCCCTAGGGGCGATTTAGGAGGGCTTCAGCTCACAGCTGTTTGACAGCTCGCCAAGAGTGACTAGGGAGAGCGATTCCCACCGCAAACAAGCCATGCACTACATGCAGAACGGCTATCATCCTCTTGGGTAATACCGCCTACTTGGTAATGGGTTTCACGCAGCTTCGAGTATCAGGTGCAGTGGCGCATCCTTTGTAAGTGTTCTGACTACATATATGCTGTGAAGGGCCCATGCACTCTTCAATGCTGCTCAATTGTATTCGAACATGTGCGATCATCATTTCTTTGATTTGCACTACAAAGCACATCATTGGTGGCACGTATTGAGGCCAGGACCAGAAAGCCGGTTGAGCTTTTCCGGGTGGCTGTCATTGCTGGGGCGCTAGACGCGAGCCAACCTTACCTCCGCATCCCTCCACAACACACCAAACCATAAAGAGCACTCTAGTGCTTCCATCTCCAATTCCGACGTTACGCGAACCCACCCATTGCGGGATGCTTACATTTTGCGGGGGCGGCGAGGAAGGCTGTGGGGATGCCCGGATATTGTCCAGGCCCGCGGACGTAACAGTGATCCCTACATATGCCCTCGTAGGAGCAGGAAGAACTCTTCAGGTCCAGTTTTCTTGCTCTAGTTCTGTTCTCGCCGAGTTCCACAGCCGAAATGGAGAACGACAAAAGCACCACACAACATATTGACGCTATCGAGTCGGTGAACAACTCGGACCACAATGTCCCGTTGAAGCATGTCAACAGTGCAAATGAGGAGATTGTTCAGCATCTCCAGACCACTGGAGAGGAAGTGGGGATGACATGGAGGACGTTTATGGCTGCAGCAGTACGTTCTTTTGACTCTGATTAGAATAAGAAAGACTGACGATTTCAGTCAATGGCCATGTGCTATAACGCATACCTCTTTACGCTGTTGATCCCACCTGCGATTCTTACCTTTATTAACGCTGAACTCGGTCCAGATCCGCGCTATACCTGGATTACGATTTCTTGGAACCTAGGAGGAGCCATGTTTGTCACAATTGGTGGACGTCTCTCAGATATCTTTGGTCGCAGATACTTCTTTCTTGCTGGGGCTTGCCTCTTGATCATTGGTAGTATCATTTCCGCAACAGGTCAAAGCATAAATCAGATGATTGCCGGCGGAGCGATTTTTGGAGCGGGCTCAGGTTTTCTCGAGATGAGCTTCGGTGCTGTGCAGGTAATGTAATTTGTCGTTCGCTCCATCTAGTTGCTGACCGAACAAGGAAATTGTTCCGAACAAGTACCGCCACGTCACGATCGGTGTGTTCGATGCTTCCTCGCTCATTGCCCAGCTGATGCCTCTTGTCAGTTGGGTGATCATCAAGGAGACGAAAAACTGGCGCATTTGCTACTACATCATGATCGCTTTCCAAACCATTAACCTGGCAATGCTTTGGTTTTTCTACCACCCACCGTCGTTCAAAGTCAAGCAAGCACAGCATGGAAAGACTAAGCGTCAGCTGCTCCGAGAGTTCGATTGGATTGGTCTCTTTCTCTTCCTTGCAGGCTGCACACTTTTCATCGTAGGTGTCAGCTGGGGTGGTACTCTGTATCCATGGGTCAGTGGGACAACTCTGGCACCGATCATTGTTGGCCTCCTGACCTTGGTCGGGCTAGTCGTCTATGAAAACTATACGACGTTGAAAGAGCCACTGTTTCCTCCACGTCTTTTCAGGGCGAAGCGTCACTTGTAAGTCTAAGTGCCACGCTCTATATCATGCAATGTCAGTTAACCATACTAGCACCACTCCTATGTTGGTAATGGCTATCGGAGGCATGCAATATTACTCCAATGCGACGCTTTGGCCTCGTCTTTCCCAGCTTCTCTATGCTGGCGATGAAATCTCTAAAGGCCTCTTCGCCTCGGTCCTTCCACTCGGTACAATTATCGGTGGGATCATCGTAAGCTTCAGCAAGTACATCGGCCACCAACGCTGGCAAGTCATGTTTGCCGTGGCGCTTCAAACAGCCTGTGTCGGCGCAATGTCGACCGCCACCATCGAAAACTCTGTGCAATCAATCATCTTAACTTGTATCATCAGTGTCACCACAAGCATCAACATCCTGAACGGCATGGTTCTAGTCGGCTTCGGTATCGTATACCAAGAAGATATAGGTACCGCTGCAGGTCTCGCAGGCACTTCGCGTCTCCTAGCCGGCGCTGTCGCTACAGCTATCTTCTCCAACGTGACCAACAACAAATACGCTACTTCCCTTCCCTCCTCTATTCTGGTCAACGTTTCCTCGTTCAACTTGCCTAAAGATACGCTTACAAAGCTCATCGTTGCAGCAAAGGCCAATACCGCCGCGGCATATCAGGCTGTCCCAGGTATTACACCCGCTATTCGGGCTGCCGCTACGCTGGGAAACAAGCAAGCTTATCTGCAAGGTGCGCATTTATCGTACCAAGTCGCGCTTGCATTCGGGCTTCTCGGAGTCATATGTGCATTCTTTATCCCGAGTATCGATCAGCGGAAGTATACGGATAGGACAGTGGCTGTGCAGCAGAGGGATCGAAAGGAGCTTGAAGAGAAGAAAATGGCAGGTTCTGGCGCTTGATGAGATAACATGCCAGAGACTTTGTGTACATAGGACTTCGTTCAGACATGTGATAATACGTTGGCAAGACAAGCTGATTCTATCCCTACCTCGTCGTTCTTTGCCTCTAGAGGTAAAGCAAGCGAGTAGACAGTAACTTTGTCCCAAGTCCTTCGCCTAATACTTTTCGATGCCAAACTAAAAATGGACGACATGTCAGGCACAATCAGGTCTCAATACGCATGCGGACTATGAGACCCCAAGCCTCAGACCCTTGCATGGCTGCTATTGATGCGACACCGCACGGTCGTCCGCATACATGAAGTGGTTCAGAACTCTACTGCGGGCCCAGGGATTATCACCAGAAGAGGATCAACAAGCCCAACTACATCACCTTAGTACGAACAATGCGAAGAGAGATTGGACCTGACGTTTCACTCAGTTTTCGTTACGTCTACCTGGTAACCGATTTGGGGAACGAGGGTAGTAAAAGAGGATGAAGTTTTCTAATGTCGAAGTCTACTAACACCGCGCTGTGCATCATGCTGATCTGAACTAATATCTCTTAACGCCACTATACTGACTGTTTGGGTATACCGTACACTCGAAAGCAAAAGCTCTTCCCTAGATCGCCAGTTTCTAAATTCACAGCGAGAGAACGTGAAGGTTATTCCCGTCTGAAGAGTATCAAGTTGTACAAACCAATTCATGTTCCCAGATATTTGAGAAGGCCATTCGCTACCTATGCCTCTCCTCACTCCTCATCATCGACGTTTTCGTCGTCACTCTCAGCCTTTTTCTTGCCGTTTTTCTTCTTTGGTGCAACACTCTTCTCGGCCCTCTTCTTCACTTGTCCACCAATGCGCTCTCGCTCGCTGACACCTTCGTGGAAAAGGTCTGCCTCCCACTTCTTGAATTGGGCGCACTTTATGTCCATGTCAACCAGCTGCTCCAGCATCTTGATCTCACGAGCCCAGATAGACTTGTCTTCAATTTTCTTGCCATTCTCATCCTTTGTATCGATCGGAGTCTCGAGAACCATAGGAAGACCATGTAGACGCTTATCGTTGACAAGGTTGTGGAAGGCAGCTAATCCAAGGTATCCGGTTCCAATGCGAGCATGAAGGTCGCGAAAAGAGCGAAGAGGTGCTTTGCTGTCGTTCACATGCAAGGCCTTCAAATACTTGAAGCCGATGATCTCATCAAATTCTTGCATGGTTCTCTCATAAGCCTCAGGCGTCCGCAAATCGTATCCTGCAGCGAAGACGTGGCAAGTGTCTAAGCAGACACCGATACGTTCTTTATCCTCGACAAGCTCGATAATATCCGCGATGTCCTTGAACTGGCCACCAATGGTGTTACCTAAGGTGGCCATGGTCTCCAGTAAAGGCACGACAGAGCCAGTTGCAGGATCGCGGTGGGCTTTGTTTATGGCCTCCGCAATCAGCTTAATTCCACCCTCGCGAGTAGTTGCACCCGAATTTCCAGGATGGAAGTTATAGAATTTAATACCAGTCTTGTGACATCGCGTTAGGTCGTCGTAGAATGCATCGTATGCTTGCTTCTTGCGCTCCTCGTCGGGGTGGGCAAGGTTGACTAGGTAGGACCCATGTGGAACACAGCAATCAGCAGCCTCGATATTGTGGTTCTTGCAGCCCTCCATGAAAAGCGTAGCATGCTCCGGATTTAATTCCGGGTTTTTCCACGTTCTCTGACTCTTCATGAACAAGGCGAATGCATTGGCACTATCGAAATCAGTGAAAAGGTCTTGAGGCATAACGAGCTACTTACCCGATGTGTAAAAGATTGCCAATGGCATTGTGTATTCCTCCAGCGGCACTAACATGAGCGCCTACGCGCAATTTGCTGCCAATGGTCCGCTCTGCAAGTGGAAGAATCTAACATACGATTAGCATGCTGTTTGGAGGTCAACCACGCAGGAATGCTCACTGTTTCATCCTTCTTTTTGCGCGTTTTCCTTTGCTTTGTCTTGGTTGTAGTTCCATTCTCGCCCTCCTGAATCTCGACCCCCTGCTCGGCTGTCTCTTCCTCAACCTTCAACTCCTTAGCTCGCTTTTTTGGCTTCGCAGTATCTTTTGGAATATCAGCCAATCCGTCGATATTGACATCCGTCTCATCTTTCACGATGGTCTTGCGTGTGCGTTTGGTGACCTTTGCTATATTACCCGCCGTTTCTGCTTTGCGCTTTCTGGCGTTGCCTAGGCTTTTGACGGAAGGTTCTGCCTCACCGGCGATTGTTGTCGGCTGCGGATTCTCCGGTGGAGGCGAGAGCGAAGAGTTGGACGACATTCTGGATTGTTTGTTTGCAGCGTGTTCGAGGCCCAAAGACGGCAAGACAGGCCTAAAAAGACCGAACTGTAACTGGGCAGAAGTGTAGAGCAGGAAACGATTACGAAGGATAGGTCTCGGAAAGTGATGAGGGGCTATATCAGGTTAGTCTATCAGCAGGTGAAAGGCCAAAAGGAAATGTGAAGAGCATGTGCAATGGTTGCAAAAGTCGTCTTGGAGATGGAAGGCGCGACATACCTTGGGAACGGGGGAGGCGTCGGGAACGGGAAAAGCGTTGCCCGAATATAGATGAACTGAGTGAAGATAGTTCGCAAGATCCTTGGAACGCTTTTTTCATACAGGGTGAAGGTGAAATTGAGTAGCAGCAGTGAAGAATGGGTTGAAGCAAGCAAATTCCAATGGACTGTCCGCGCAAACGCGAACGCGTCGGTTCCGCCAGTTCACATGACGAACGCCAAGCCCAGGGGACCTGATCGGTTGCGTATGCAGCTAACCTACTAGCCTTTGTGAGACGTGCGACAGGAGCTTTGAACACTTGTATACAATCCACAATTACTATCAACCGACTACCAACGCATTCACCTATGCGTGTGGTCTTGAGATACTTCCACTTCGTCTATACATCACACTCCAACGACAATTGAACGGAGCTTGGTTGCGATAACGCAGGGGCGAGCCGTAGGTGCCTATTGCTGACGCTCACACATAACTCAAACTGACGCGACAGCAGCGCCCTTTACTTTTCAGATAGCATCTTTCTCTCACAATGCGGCGGTCGGACGCAATAAGCTCCAGCACTTTGCTGGGTCTCTTCCTCGCTCTCGCGCCAACACCCGGCTCAGCGTTCTACTTCCCAGGCACCGCGCCTACCTCGTACAAGAAGGGAGATGCCGTATCCCTCTTCGTTAATCGACTTACGCCAACCGAATCGCGGAATGACCCAAAACTACGATCCGCCTTTTCCTTCGACCACTATGACCCCCACTTCCATTTTTGCCAACCAGAGGGCGGCCCCAAATACATCCGAGAAAGCTTAGGGAGCATCTTGTTTGGCGACCGTATACAAACGAGTCCATTTGAGCTCAAGATGGCAGTAAACCAAACCTGCAAGTCTTTATGCGAACCACAAGAATATTCTCCGGAAGACGCAACATTCGTAAATCAAAGAATATTGAACGGGTTCGATTTCAATTGGTTAATTGACGGATTACCGGCCGCACAGTTGGTGACAGAATCAATGGGTGATACGCCATTTTACAGCCCTGGCTTTGATTTGGGAAGAGCTGTGGAAGTTCAAGCCCCAGACGGAGGCAATGACGTTATCGCGACTCTCAACAACCACTACGACATTATGATCGACTACCACGAGGCCAGCAAGGACAATTTCCGCGTTGTTGGTGTGCTTGTTGAACCGTATTCGCTCGCCGACAATGCTAGATATATAAATCAAGATGGTGAGGGATATTGTGGCGATGTTGAGAATCCGGTAGCACTAAGCATAGACGCGGGACAACCCAGTAGTGTGACCTTTTCCTACAGCGTTTGGTGGCGGTTGAGTCCTACTCCCTTTGCGACACGGTGGGACAAATACCTCCATGTCTACGACCCTAAGATTCACTGGTTCTCGCTGGTCAACTCCGCAGTCATTGTAGTGTTCCTCATAGGCATGGTGAGCACTATCCTTGTGCGCACACTGAAGAAGGATATTGCCAGATACAATCGCCTTGACCAGATGGCACTTGACGACTTCGGAGACGGCGGTGCCGTTGAAGATGGCGTTCAGGAGGACTCGGGGTGGAAATTAGTCCATGGCGACGTCTTTCGGCCCCCCAAACATCCTCTTCTCTTATCTGTGCTTATCGGCAACGGAGCTCAACTCTTTATGATGACGGGTTTGACCATTGGTATGTATATCTTGCCCAACAATTAACACAGATGACTAACAACCTCCAGCATTCGCGTTGTTAGGTTTTCTCTCCCCGAGCAACCGTGGTGCGCTTGGTACTGTCATTATCATCTTCTACACTCTTTTTGGATTTGTCGGTGGTTATGTTTCGTCGCGCATCTACAAGTTCTTCCATGGCGAGTCCTGGAAGTTGTGCTTCTTCTACACGCCTTTCGCCATACCTAGTCTCGTTTTCGCAACCTTCTTCTTACTGAATCTCTTCGTGTGGGGGCGAGGAGCATCTGGAGCAGTTCCGTTCACGACCATGTTGGTCGTAGTCATCATCTGGTTTGTTATCAGTGTTCCACTCAGCTTCGCGGGTTCCTGGCTCGGGTTTAAGCAGGCCGCCATCGAAGCGCCGGTTCGAACGAACCAGATTCCGCGACAGATTCCTCCAACCGGCGGCTACCTCCGGCCTCTCCCATCCATGGCTCTTGCTGGTATCCTTCCTTTTGGTGCCATCTTCGTCGAGCTATACTTCATCATGAACTCGATCTGGTTTTCCAAGGTCTACTACATGTTCGGATTCCTCTTCATATGTTACGGCCTTATGATCATGACAAGCGCCGCGGTCACCGTGCTCATGATCTATTTCCTGCTCTGCGCCGAGAACTACCACTGGCAGTGGAGGAGTTTCTGCACGGCCGGTGCGAGCGCTTTCTACGTCTTTGCATCTGCATTGATCTACTGGATGAAGGACGTAAGCTTCTTGAGCTGGACAAGCGGTGTTGTATACCTAGGGTACAGCGCACTTCTTAGTGCGCTCGTTTTTGTTCTGACCGGTAAGTGCTTCCACACCAGACTTTCCTTAACCCTCACTAACTCCGTGTCAGGTACCATCGGCTTCCTCGCGAGCGGTTTGTTTGTCCTCAAGATCTACAAATCTATCAAGGTGGATTAGTCGAGTAAGAAAGGGAACAAGATGAAGCGTATCCTATTCATGCATCAGCGACTGAGAGACATATTTGGAATATCATGACTTTGGTTCGATATGTACGTTGCGTGTAATCATAGTGTGGTACTGGCGCATTTCGAGCTTAGATTACAAGGAGTCGAAGGGCGTAAACCTAAGGTATTACATCTGCATCAATTAGTCCTCCTACCTTTGATCGATACAAGCATACAAGTTTAACATTCTGTGCCATTTATACGAGAAGAAAACGACAAAGTAGTTTACAGATATGAATGAGAATTTTTAAACATGTCATTACTATGATGACCACGGTTATGGTGTTGGTTTTGCGCTTACACTCGTCCATTGACGTAGCTTGCCAAGCCGATTTCGGAACCTTCCGAGTCATATTTTTTGGGCCGCAATTCTCATCGCGCCAAACTTCTCTCAGGACGTCTTCTGATGCCCACACGCCTCCTCCGCCTTCCAAATGTACATTTCGCACGAACATTTTCCTCCTTCACCTGCATATCGCAAGCTCTGGGGCAGACGATTGCCGCAGAGCACACCAAGCCTCTTCCCGCGCTGAACACAAGCCCCCCGCAATTCTACACTCGCAAGATACCTACAGTCGCAATGGAGACCACTATTTTACCCGTAGACCCAAACAAGCTGGGAAGTCTGAGGATAGAGGAGGCGGGCAAGGATGGACGGTTGATTGAGGCATGGGACATGGATTACGCACAGGGACGAGATTTCGAGAGTTTGCAACTCGCGGCTAGGGAGCTGAAAGAGACGGATACACCAGTCGCATTCCCGACTGAAACAGTGTATGGACTCGGTGCAGACGCGACGCGCAGCTCAGCCGTGCGGGCTATTTTTGCTGCCAAAGGACGGCCAGCGGACAACCCTCTAATCGTACACGTCCACTCTCTGTCACAACTGCGGAGTTTACTTCGAGGGAGCGCGGAGACTGCGGAGACTGCAGAGACTGCAGAGACCGGGACAGATCCCATCCCCGCTATCTACAAGCCGCTGATCAAGAAATTTTGGCCCGGACCACTCACGCTGATTATGCCTAATCCCAATGGCTCGCAGTTGGCGCCAGAAGTCACCGCAGGACTGAACACCTTTGGCGCGAGGATGCCGCGTAGTATCCTTGCTCTTGCGCTGATTAGATTGGCTACCGTTCCGCTTGCGGCACCCTCGGCAAATGCATCGACTAGGCCATCACCTACCGCCGCCGAACACGTTAAAGATGATCTGGAGGGGCGGATACACACTATTATTGATGGTGGCCCATGTGAGGTCGGTGTTGAAAGTACAGTTGTAGATGGTCTTTCATATCCGCCGACTATCCTTCGCCCCGGAGGCGTTACAGTCGATCAACTGCGACAGTGTCCAGGATGGGAGAATGTGGTTGTGGGATATAAGGACAAGCATGAGCAAGGCATCAAGCCACGAGCGCCAGGAATGAAGTACAGACATTACTCCCCCAAGGCCACTGTGGTGCTTTACGAAGCAGACACGCCATCTCCTAAAGCTGAGGATTGGCTGGATAAGGTGGCGGGGCGCAAGAGTGTAGGAATTGTGCGAACGAAGACATGGTCCAGGAATCTGGGTCTCCCCATTGCTGATGGGGATGTAGCTGCCGATGCGCACATCAACGGGAGTTCAAGCTCAATAACAGACGCACAGCACCACCAGGACTCAGTGCCTATCGGTGAGTCGAATTTGCTTCGCTCTTTCAAACAACACCAGGTTCCGCATGCTTTGTATAGCACGTTCCGCCGCGGAGCAGATGAAGGATCGCTGTCGATATGGGACATTGGTCTAGGGACGTTAATCGAAGACGTAGCGAGAGGGTTGTTCTCAGCACTGAGAGAGCTGGATAAGAAAGACGTGGATATTATTCTGGTTGAGGGTATCGATGACAAAGTAGGAGACGACATAGCGGCTGCGGTTATGAATCGACTCCGAAAAGCTGCTGAGATAAGAATTTAAACTCCATACTCCTGATCAATGTTCCCACTCGCCATCCCATATCATACAGTGGATCGATTTTAGAGTTTTTCTGCACCTGGGTTTACTCCCCGAATGCCTGAGTACCTCCTGCTCACCCTCTGCTACGTATAATGTTACTCGCTGCCATCTTTGTCCACACCTCGCTTTTCCTTGCCTTCCTCGCCATCTTGATTTACTCCTCTCTCCTTCGCCTGCTTATGTACCGGCATCGCTGGCAGCAATCCCTGCCCAATCGGATCCATATCACTCGGGACACACGTAGCAAGGCTGCTGTATGGTCCCGTTCCATCCTCTTTCTTCGCGCTCAACTTCTCGACCGTGGCTTCGCTACCAGGAGGTCAGTGTATCCTAGGTGACCTTACGGGTCATACACTTACGTCCACGCTAAGGCATCGTTTACGGCGGTTTTCACGCTGGATGCAGCCTCGGAAGCTACTTCGGAAGCGGCTGACAAAGCGGAGGAGGTGGCATGAGGGAGGAGGGGAGTGTCGCTTGGTCCATTAACGGAAGACTTTGAGCAAGTGAGTATGCAGATAGATGATAGAACTGCGGGGATCACTAACGGAACGGTCGGAATCTTTGAAGGTATCTGCTGTGGCGTTTTGAGCAGCGGGTTGGGTATTGCCGGTGCTCTCGGGCGACATTTTGGTCACTGCGAGTTATGTGCGGTTGTTGAGTTCTCGTGCCTGTCGCTGTAGAGCGCATTGGGGGGCACTGCAGTCGAGTTGCGTTGTGTCACAGGATGGACGTTTGCTTGTGCCGCCATCTGATGCAATGCAATGAGCCACATCGAAGAGGGAAGCGGCGACGACCTGAGGGCCGACACGACCTCTTCCGTACTTGAGAATGATACACCATCTCGAATACGCTGATAATCAAATCTTGACGTCCTTCCAGCGGATCCGTACGATCTTGACTTCCTCCGTCCGTCTCCCTTGGGTGCCTACGAAGACGTTGGCGAGCCCGCGTCGTGCATCTCCGAATAGCACGGCTACAAATTGATTCTACGTCAGTACCAACGTTTGCAATTCGGTTACCTTCCAGTCATTGAGTCGTTCCGGTCGATCTTTTGCTTTCGATGTATTTCGCGCGCATTGCTTGGCCAGGTCCCGTTGTTCAGCAGTACCGGTACAAGCAACAGACTCCTTATCACCACAGGATATGCCAACACGCCCCGCGTTACGTTCTGGGGAAAAGGAATGATCTCCGCGATCGGCATAAGCCATGCTGTCGCAGCTGATTTTCAAGCATCGACACCAGCTGTTTTTCAGTCTCTCCATCGACATTCGACACGGCAGTACCTTCACCGCGCCCGATTTGGATTGGAGGCGGACTTGTGTAACGGCAGCCTATAGCACCGCTAATATAGCCATGACCCTTGTCGATGTGGCGCATGCTGCACGGGATGACCGCCAATCCCCTGGACGTCTTTTAATTTTCTAGAAGCATTCCCAATATCAACAGAGCTTCCAGCGGCTATCACAACACACGCAATGCATCGATCAGCAGCACCTGACCAGTCTTCAACTAATCATCTGTCAGATCGAAGCTGACGGGCCATTTCGTATCTGTTTGAGTGGTGAGGAAACCCCCTACTGGTTACATCGCTCGGAGATACTTCTCAAATACTCATCGGAACGCTTACTCTACCACCTAGCGTACATAGGTCTTGGACCAGGATCAATGCAACTTTCAGAACTTTCAATCCCAGTCGATTACGCTTGGCTTGTGCTCGCTGCACTCCACGCCTTCTAGAGGTCTTCGACGATCCTTGCTGCATGCCCTTGGGCAGCAGGCTTGGTGTAGCGCAGGGACTTGAGCCTCTCGCAACACCCCGAACCCTTGACGTGCACTCTACAAGGCTTGGCATCGACTGGAGTCGCTACCGCTGACGGCCGACGGGTTGAAGAGCTGGCAGGTTTCGTGCAGGTACGGCGTCGATGATCGAACCACTATCCTTGGTCGGACAGCAGTCGCTTACGAAGTGTAAGGCTCAGTGGGTGTATCCTTGCGAATTAGCCTATATACAGGCTGCGCTAGTCTACCAGATATGTGGTTGTGCAACAGGTTCGTTGCTGGAGGCACCTCCTTGCCGCATGATTAAGTCATCTCATGCCGTCTCCTGCGGGCGGTCCTGCAACCGGACAATGACCCACAGTGCTCCTGGTGTGGCGGTGGCTGCCGCGGTGCCCATTCTTGCATGGACTGCAGTCGGTCTAGCGCATATTAACCCAGGTAGACGAGGTAGCAATAATGGAGTCGTGGAGTTAGCGCGCGTCGTTGGCCGCCGTCATGGGGCCCTGGCAGCCATCTCGGACGCCCGTTTGATTGCCCTGGGCGAGGTGTGGAGACCCCAAGCTATCCCCGCAGCCGCGCCGTTCATCTCGCTCTGGGTTGGAGTAAAAACTAAAGGGCCTTGGGCGAGCAGGTGACATTGATATATACTCAGGCGGTTGTCACTCGGGCACCCAGACATCGCCCCCGCCACCCTCACTCTGCTCCTGCTGAGTACTTGTTCTGGGTCTGCTGCCTATGCCGAATCCGCCCTTGGAGTCTATCGACTATTGTGGCTGCACCCGCAGGACGCGCGCTCGAACGTGCGGTCTCCCTGACCGCTGCACCGTCCACCAATCATGAGTCTACATACGCCGTCTCCAGATGTTAGTCCCGTGTCAGCGGCGACGACCAATGGCGCGTTTCCAAGAGACTCCTTCTGCCTTAACCTGTCCACTTTGCCGGACTCCAGCAACTTTCTGCTGAAGTCGGCCCTCAAGTCCCCCCATCTCCTCGATTCTCCAACCGCCTTCAGCCCCGCCAGCAGCGTGCTGGGCGGCCCCTTCAAGACGCGGCCCCGCAACATGTCTCAATCGTCTGGGACCGATCGCGAGATGTCAAGCGAAGCCACGCCCAATCCAGCCAACGGCGCTCCACCAACCAGCAACGGCACTGAACCACGCCTGGCCACCAAGAAACGTCCCAGTACAGACACCATCGACTATCCGCGCCGGCGAGCTACTATCGCGGTAATGCCCCCGACGGCTTGTTTGAGGCAAACTAATGTCGTTGAGTAGTGCGAAATATGTCGCTCGCGGAAGTCTCGCTGCGACGGCACCAGGCCCAAGTGCAGGCTTTGTACAGAGCTGAATGCAGAGTGCATATATCGCGAGCCGGGGATCAAACTGGACGCTGGCGACAAACTGATCCTCGAACACCTCAACCGCATCGAAGGCCTTCTGCAAACCAACCTGGCTAATGGCTACACGCTGGGCACGCATTCTCCTGCAGCGAGCAATTCCACCACTGAGGATTTTCTCGCCCGATCCACCGGCAACATGGCTGCACTGGGCTTAGTCCAAACGATAAACGGCATCGGTACCTGGAACAGCACACCATCCAACATCTCTACAATGCCAAAAACACACACAACAGCGGCATTGAATTTGCTACAGTCACCCATGATACGGGACCTCGTGTCTCGGCCGTACGACCCCAAGATCCTTCTTCAATTGGAAATGAGTCGCGAATCCTTATGCCTTGGCACCTCGCTTGGAGTCGATCTTTCCAACACAGGCACCTATGTTCAAGCCTTCTTTGAGCGTGTCAACGTCTTCTATGCATGTCTGAACCCATACACATGGACAAGCTACTATCAGACTGCTTTATCCCACGGATTCAGGGATGGTGCCGAAAGCTGCATCGTACTTCTGGTGCTGGCCCTTGGTCATGCCGGTAGCATGGGAAGCATCTCACAACAGCCAGCGGACAAGGATCCGCCGGGTCTGGCTTATTTCGCTGCGGCGTGGTCTCTGCTACCAAGTATAATGACAAGGAACAACATGCTTGCTGCACAATGCCAGATCCTGGCAGCTGCGTATCTCGTGTATCTGGTCCGACCAGTGGAGGCGTGGAATGTCTTGACAGGTGCAAGCATGAAGTTACAGCTGCTCCTGAGTGCTCCCGGTAGAGTCTCGCCTGCAGAAGAAGAGTTGAGTAAGCGCGTGTATTGGAATGCCCTTATGATCGAAAGGTGAGTGCACAGCGTGTTCGCTCCAAGTAGCTGTGTACTGATCATCCGTGTCTAGTGACTTGCTGGCCGAGTTGGATCTTCCACATTCAGGAATCGAGCATTTTGAAGATACATTCACATTGCCTACAGGATTTGAGGATATCGGTACAGAGCCAGTTGGGAGGGATGAGCTCTGGTACTTCCTTGCGGAAATTGCTTTGCGGAGATTGCTCAACCGAGTAAGCCACATGCTCTACCAGAGGACCTCAAGTTACAGCAAGTCACCGCCTGCGGCAGCTATTGCACAGCTGGATCCCTTAGTTCTAGAACTGGACTACCAGCTGAACCAGTGGTATGCGGGTCTTCCACCCGCAATGCAATTTCCTCTCGATAGAGTACCCCTCCAAAATCCAGTACAAACGGTACTGAGATTGCGATATTTCGCATGCCGGACCATCATCTTCCGACCATACATTTTATTGGTACTACAAGATGAGACACTAGCTCTAGATCAAGGTGTACAGGAGAATTGCCACAGGTGCTTAGAGGCTTGCATTCGCCAGCTTGAGTACATCACATCGCACCACGCCGGTCACGTTCCGTATCTATATCAAGGAGCACTATCGTAAGTCAACAAGTACAATTTTAGATCTAAACTAACAGAACCTAGTATCATATCACAGACACTTCTCGTCATGGGTGCCACGATGTGCCCTTCTCTTTCCGCCCTCCTCCCGCCTCCTGCGACGATGGACGACATCATAAATAACGTTATTCATGAAATGGAACGACTTTCACATCTTGCCCCTAGCCTGAGGCTTTCGGCTGAACTTATTCGAGACGCTGAAGGCAAGCGGCAAATGTGGCTACGAACAGCTGGACTCAAATTCGACGGTTGAAGAAAGAAGTCCCCGAAAACTGTAATATCACCGACACTGCGAGCATTAGCGTATACAAATCCTGGCAGAAAAACATTGTGTTTGATCTCGATACCAGCCATCGCAATCAGTGGCTGTTACAAGTACACCAGAGTGGGTACCTATCCAACATCAAGTGATCTCCGACCACACGAATGGTACACGGCGACAGTTGCCATCTATGGGAGTGGAAACTCTATCCACACTCCGAACCAAAAAGGCTCGAATCTCCGCATCGGAGATCCCGCTCAGTATGCCCTTTCACAAGGCGTTGCCTTACGACCACTGTTATTTACAAGGGTGGCTGCAGGTATCTTCCAGAAGATCACCAGATTTGGGTTACATTCATTACACAGGGCAGTTGAGTCTCCAACATAAGATCTGCATGGGTGGACACGCGTCATCGCCAGGGCAGAGACATGTCAGGGTACCAAATACGCTGGGGGAAAGTACTTTGATGGATGTACCAGGCCACTCTCGGATTGCTAGTAGGGGTACTCTCAAGTATCGATGCAGGTATCATCGACATCCCGCTCTGGCATGACAAGCAATCAAACTATCTACTCCAAGCTTCTTCCACGACCATGTCATATGTGATGGTGTAAATCTCTATAGGTGCGCCTGGATCAAACTCTCGTCTCACAATCTGAAGATACACATGCCAGAAGTACCTCCCGAGGTATCTCCCACGCTCATGCATCTCCCCACCTCACCCTCGTCCCCTCAATCAACCCAAATTAAAGAATCTTCTCTGCATCTTCCTCTCTCGCATCTAGTACATGCAGCAACTCACAACGACCCCGCGCTCGCCAACCCCGCAAGGATCAGGGTTACACGCGCCCCCCAGCCTGCACCCCGCAGGATCAGGATGCGATTTATCCTGTAACCGGGGTGCAGCTTGCGTTGGCGCGGCTTCTGGAAAATTGAGAGAAGCGACTTGTATGCATGACGAGATGCTTTTAGCGCTGGCGTAAATAGGGCACAAGGTTTGGACGTAGATTTGAGGCGCCGTTGGGCCGTAGTGCAGTGTGAATTGTGAAAGGTGCTGGGGTTTGGTAAAGAGGATTTGAAGAAGACGGCGTCAGTCGGAGGCTTATGGCCAAAGACGTGAGTGCACGGCAACAGCGTAGTAGCTTTCAAAGAGTATCTCTGTATACAATTAGGACTCGTACGATTGTTCACCGTACCGAAGTGGAACGACCGCTGCCCGCATAAGTGCACGACTCGCGTGAACCGCACGTTTGGCGATCCTGCAGCATCGCAACGTCGTCTTCACCTGCACCTGATCATGTTCATCGACGACGCATTGCAGAAGGCACGCCAGACTCGCGTTCGCAAAGTTGGCATGACGAGCGAATGAAGGGCCTGGCAGTGCACAAACCCTAGCGCTCCGAAGTCAGGATCTGCAGGGCACCCGAGCGTGATCGGAAGAAAACGAGGTGGCTCTTGCTGATGCGTTCGATGTGCTGACCTGCATTGTCGCGTGCAGCTGTGGCTCTTGCGCCGAGAGAATTTTTCCGCCAACATCGTGCGATGCAGCTGAGCTTCCATCATCAAGCCACAAGAAGCCATCGTGGGTAACACGATGGAATTAGTGAAAAGCCTCAGCATCCTGCGTTCGTGTTGGAGCATGTCCCGTAAGCAAGTTCTCTTCTCATACTCTTCTTGCGGCAGCTGACGGGCTGGCAAATCATGAGAAGATCTACGAGTAAGTGGCTTCTCTTGTTGCGTGCTTGTGTTTCATCGGTGAGATTGTGTGAAAGGCGTGATGTCCAATCGATTTCTAGTACTCATGCGCGGGATTGGGTATTGGCGACATGTCACCATTGTTGCGCACCCGGATAATATGTCCTGGATTCTGGTAGCGAAACCTTGCGTATCCCTCGCCATGTCATCGCCCATGCTCGGCATGAGCGAAGCGTGGGGAGAAATCGCCTTAGAGCTAGGTCAAAATCCCATCACAATGACTTCCATTGATCGGTAAGTACTCTTGGAGTATATAGCTGGAGCAGCTAGTACGGAGTGCAGGCTGCATCAGGCATGTACAAGTCGTGTCGATATTAGCTGGTCGTATAAGTATCGCGTCGCGCTGCATGATACGACCGTTAAGCGGGTCCGGGACTCGAGTCATGTGCTGCTATGTAAATTGGATTACGGGTCTGCACTTCGTCCAGGCTTCTAGAAATATGCATGTACAAGGACATGGTGTGTTTTTTGCCGATTTATTATATGGCAGGATCTTCAGATATAGCCGGTAGCCGATGTGGCTGTCGAATATGCTCATGGGATACTTCAATATACATGTGCTGGATGGTACTTTCATTTTAATGCCAACATAAGCTCGCCTTGCCACAGTGATCAGTTTGTAGCGTCATGAGCCATTTTACATATGTTACAACTGGCTGGCCGGAGTGGTTACCCACTGTCGTGATCTCTGAACCCAATCTTGAACTCCGCTAGTCCACTATATACGAATTGAAATACCCCCAACGGCTCAAAGGGTCATGTGCAACGCCGACGTTAACAGCATAACTTGCTAGACGATGTTCAGTTGGTCTGGAATAGTACTAGTCTGTTGTTGTTCCTCACAAGCATAAAACCGGGTAGTGATGAAATGTGGACCGGCCCGCCGGGCGACCCATTAAACGGTCACAGCATTCCCACTTCAAGCGGACATACAAGACAAATCAAGGTTATCCGGGTGGAATCGTGGCGTGACCCTATCCTACCAGTCTCCACACTATCCTGACCACTACCCAATGTCTAGATTCGAACTGTGGGTTGAACGTACCTGCATTCTCGTATTCGTTCCACTTAATCACTGAGGTATAATAGTGCCAATATATGTTCGGGTGCCGAGTTACCAATAACATCGATGAGGTGATGGCGATGAAATCGAATTAAAGTGAGGGGTGACGATCCGAGTGAATATCCTCTACTGTCATAAGTTAGAAGTGTGGAGATAGGCAATCTTCGGACGTTTAACTCAGAAAAGAAATAGGTCTGAAGCAGACTTTTGATTCATTGTCAGGGGTCAACATTGAGGGGCGGACTACGGAGGTAAACGTAGGCGCTAGAAGTGAACGCAGCAAGTGACAGGTCATGAGGGAGATTTGTAGAGATCCGTACTCACCAGGTCATGTTGTTGGAGGAAATGCTAGGGAATGAGTCTGACATCGGAGAAGGGGCAAATTTGGAGGAAACACTTAGAAGCTATCTTGTTGCCTAGATGACTGACCACTTCGTTACTTGGAACTTGAAGGTGCTCTAGTGGCCAGTTGTCATCGCTGATAGCCACACTTTGTGGGGAAAAATAAGGATTGTCCTGGCATTGCATAAAAAGAGCAATACAATCTCTCTCTTCTCTCTCAGTGGAGTCTCAGAAACTGACAACCTCTCCAGTATCTTAACATTGGTGAGGGTACGGGATGCTGACTGAGGATGCCAACACAAAGTCTAGCGGTGATAGAGGCTTTATTTCAGGGTTGAATGGGAATATTGCTCGCAATTTTCATGAAGCCTTTTAATTACTACGAAAATGTCTGGACTAAGATCGCAGAGGCGCAACTCGTATGACACAGGGTGGACAAACAATCACTTTTACACTCGTTGTCTCTCTCCTCGCTCAGTCGCTACACTGTGAAATCTCTACCATAAAGGAATGTACTGTGTTCGCATATATACTGCTATTGTAAACGCTATTGTTAGAAAATAATTAAATACGACTCTATCCCGCTCTTTGAGCGCGTACAAGAAGGTAGTGAATTTCACCTCATCTTCACCTTCGAGAAATGGGTCGTCTCTTTAAGCTCTCGTATTATTCTCCCTGAAGTACCTTGCGCTTGGCTTTATTTATCGTGCGATCGTGCAACCGCTTCTTGTTCCGACGCAAGACTGCCTCGACATCCTTCTTCATTTCCTTACGTAGCTCGATTTCTATTGTGCTCTAGGCATGATCTTGTGACGATGTAGAGTAACAACAATGGGTATACAGAGTTGTAGGGACGGTAGGTCACAATGGTGTCAACTTTCCAACAGAGTCAGATTCAAGCTAGCACTAACACCTACCCATCTATTTCATTGTTCAAGAGTGACAGTCCTCTACATGTACATATAGTTCAATACCAAAGCGTCAGGCTGCTAGCGAAGCTTTGAACTCTTCAAGGTGTTCATAAAGAAGCTGACGCTTTAGCTCATCATCTGCCGTGTCTCCGCTTGTTGTTGAACGTTCGAAGTTCTTGCAAACACACTGAGTCACGAACTCTGCGCATTGATCCGGGGGGTTCAAGTGCTCCGGCGGGCTTGGAGAAGTGGGAGGTATCAGCTGCTAGTACCCACGGATGCTGCAACAAGTGCGACAGCACTCTTGCGGCTCGAAACTATCGCCGCGATAGGATTGACCAAGGTGACCCGCTTTACTGAACTTGCGTGGCAGCGATTTGTGGTTGTTGTTCTTGATGTCTTCTTTGTGTTCTTTCCAGTACTGTTGAAGCTCTTTCGTGAAGCGGCTTGGAAGTCTTGATGCGCGTATACCCCTCAGGTAGCCGTTGTCTTCTCTTGTTCCGCCCGTGATGCAGCAATGGAAACATATGAAGATCATCCTTGGAAAGGAATATTCGGCGCACCATTCCTCTATCTTATCAGCATCTACCGCCGCATGATCTTGTAATTCTCCTATGCTCTGCTCCATGTAACGTCGAAGGGTTTTGTAAAGCTCTTTTGGATAGTAACCTGGGAGTCGTAACCTTGCGTTAGATCGTTGAGCATAGGGAAATTTGCTTAGAAAGTTAGATTTGTCCCCTTCACGTTATGTTATAGATCTCTTACCTGGTTCGCAATGGCGCAAGAAACACATCTGTACGAGTAACTCCCTCTTGGTCTGCGATGGGAACCGAGGGCCCTTGTTCAGATGGCCACTTTTGATCTTCTTAGCGAACTTTTCGACCTCTTTGACTTGTTTGTCGCAAAACTCTTGGAGTAGCTCCAGGAGCACACCAATAGTACACATCGATAGATCCTCATCCCTTAAGCAAGTAGGCCGGTATTTGTCCTCTGGAACTCGAAAGACTTTAGTGTCTCGCTGACCCCTCTTCACTTCGCTTGTATTGTGCTTCTTGACTCTTTTGAGGCAGTCTGCAAAAGCAGTGTTGAGCTCCCAATACACTCTATCGCAGAATCTTTGTTTTGTGACTGGAATGTAGTTAGCTACTGTATCAAGTCCCGAATCGCTTGGTCTGGAAACCCCTTACCATTGAGCCTTCTGTTATCCTTGCCGACTTCAAGGAATCCCTTCTCAAAGGCAACACAGCAGACTTCGATGTCGAAAGCCCAGAGTAACAAGCTAAGTCCTGCCTTTTCTTCCCATGGTTTTTGGTGAGCTCTGCTGCGACCTCTGTCCAGATGTTGTCCTCTGAAGTGCCTGGGGCCTACGTCCCACTCCTCTGCGTATAGATGGGATTCCATGAGTATTGGTAAAGAGTGCAACGATAAGTCTCAAGCACACGGATGAGAGTAGAGCTTCTATTGCGATCTGATATATTATCAAAACAAACAAATCGATACCAAACTACGGGTACAAACAGAGCGATGCACACACCATGCAGGTGGTGACAGAGGAAGCAATGATATTGATAATCTATCTTTGAACATCTGTCAAACTCCATTCTGACCGTCACACGTTCTCATTGCTGATCATGAGTCTGTAGCATCGCAACCTCAAAGCAACTGTTATCAAGGTGGTTACAAAGCAAATGCCAATAACGACACAAACCTTGTAGCTCACGCAAGCTGTTGTCTGAGAACGCCGATGAGCCCTTATCACTGCTTGTATTCCTCTACATCTCCAACCTTCAACTCAGGTGGCCAGCATTGAGTCGAGAATTGAGAGCGACATAGCTTCACGTCGTTAAAGTGCGCCCCATTGAAGATTCCACTCTTCTCTTGCCAATCATTTCCACCAACTAAATTGTCCCACGTACCGGCGACTTTTACACCAGCTTGGTTCTTGAGTAGGTCGGTTAAGGAACAGTCGTCTGGTGACGATATTGGGCTCTGTTTGCTGAGTTTAGGATGAATAAGATAGATTCCATTGCACTCGAATGAAGTTGCGGAGATCCCTAGGGCAACCGGGATTCCAGTTTTGTATTCTGTACCGGTGTGTCTCATAGCCATCAGATGACCAATCTGAAGGCCGAAGAATATATTCGCTCCGGAGCAAAGAGCGAAGAAAGACCTGTCCAGTTCTTCAACTTCTGGATACGTCTCATCTTGTGGGTCGTCTGCCTCGTCTATCTCGTCTGCACTATCTGAGCTGTCCGAGTCGTTCGTGTTATTACTCAAAAGCCATATATTGTCGCTATTCCAATGCATCGGCATTATATTGAATTTTGTATTGCTTTGTCCTGGGCCGATAGGTAGGCTGGTATCGGAACCAAAAACATCTCGGATCGTATGCCAGGAATTGAAATTGCCGCGATATTTCCCTTCAAGCCTCTTCCTGATGTAGTCTTGCATGCCTTCAATCGTCCAGGGCGATCCTAAGATTGGGCGTGCCAACTCGTGGCGCGCATCGTACCACTTGCAGAAGGTCTTGTAATCGCTAAGTTCTTTGTGGACTACGAAGTCTTTAGATGGTGCGATGGCAAAGAATTCTGCGTTATCATAGCTAGTAGTGTGTTCATTGAGCATGCAATCGTAAACGTGACGAACCCACAACGAGAATTCAGGCCACTGCTCTTTAACCTCACCCCACTTCTCATCGAGTATATAATCGTAGACGTGATGAACCCATAACTTGAACAAAGGCCACTGTTTTTTACCGTCACCCCACTTCTTATCGGATTTGTAGTCGGGTTGCTTGTGCAGCGCAGCAAATGTGCTTGGGTTGATACCGAGGTTTTCGTTTTCGTCGAGCATTGCTTTAAGTATACGTGGAAAGCGGAGGTCGTCCTCGACCCACTTCTGCAAATCGGCCCATCCAAAGTCAACTAAACCTGGGTAGTACTTTTGTGTCTTTTGAAAACCGGATTCTGTCAGCTTATAGTCGATAAGAATGTCGAACAACATGTCGAATAGTATGTCGGACAACAAGTGATCCCCCTGCTGGTCCTGCAATACCGCCGACCTATTGTCATCGCTCAAAAGCTTGGATCTTGCATCTTGTATTGATTTCGAGGAAGTGGGAACGGGTGTCTGAGAAGGCGAATGAGAGGACGGCGCTCGTGCAGCAATTTTGATGGAACTACCCGATGAAGCTGTGGACGAAGATGGAGTCGAAGGTAGCGTCGAAAGAGGAGTCGAGAGAGGAGCCGAGGGAGGAGTCGAAGGAGGAGTCAAAGGAGGAGTCGAAGGGGAACGAGGAGAGCGACCGCTAGCCTGCTTTTGTGTAGTGGTACTCTCGTTGGTGCACATGGTAGCTTGTATAACAGTGTCGTTGCAGGTAGTAAACGGATCGGGTGGTAAATGGAAACTGGGAGTCGTATCTAGCAAGTGCAAAGGTTGGGTATTGGTGTTGGAAGAAGAGGAACAGCTACTGGTTTGTTTGCTTCATGTACGACTCGGACTACTGCACGGACCATATCCGAGTCATATAATCTTCAGCAAACACCATCTGGTGTGGCTTAATGCTACTCTACCGTAGAGTTTTTCGCATTAGGAATGAGCTGAGGGCCAACCAGAAAATAGGATAGGGCGTAAAAGTGAGAATTTGTGGACATAGATAAGTAGTGATTGGTGCTTGACTCGACCATTGTATGAGAAACTATGAGAGTAGCAGCGTACGAACACTAAACTATAGTAGATGCAGACACCTCGTGATAGGAACTATGTACATTAGGATTATGAGACAGTAATTGAATACTCGATATCGGCGACGTGAAAAGCTTTTTTAAACATTCTCAGAAGTTGTTCCCTTGGGACGGTACATACACTGGGAAGATATTGCGACAGAGAGCTTTTTGACGGGGAGTGGAACACAGTGCGGGCGGTGGAAATTGGTGATAGTGGCCACAATTGTGATGAACTTAGTTAGGACGATGCTAACATAGTGAACCGCTTGACACAACACGCCTGCTGCGCATATAGTGTGTAAGATATCATACAAAGAGCCATATTTTGCTTCTACCTCTCAGTTATTCAATAATCTTGGTATGTTCTCTGTTAATGCGCAAACAACATTGTCCGGCTGCCTAGGAGGGAGGGTGTATCTGACCTTTCGGCCTATCGCGACTACAGCAGTCACATATCTGTTCGCATTTCCGTCAGGCCCGTAGAACCACTGCCCCAGCCCGAAAAAATCGGCAGCAGTGCCTGCTTGGACTCACTTGGAGCCTGCTTGTGCGGCTGGCTCCAACGTCTCCTAATTTGGTATACAAAGCAGTACTACACGATTTGGACAAGACACCCCCGGATCTTGACAATGCAGACAAGTTATAGCTCGTTAGTGTTCGTATCTTGGTTGCAGGTAGTACTAGCGGCTTAGTGGTGATGTCCTTAACCTTGAACGCTGCTACGCGTGGGAATACTCTGATAGATCAGAGGCCGACAGAGGAGGGGAACGATTAGCAGAGAAGTTGTTTGAGAAGATGGTACTTGCGTGTATCCTCAGCATTGCTGTCGGCTGTCTCTTTGCCGCCGTCCCGCTTCATGCGCAGTATCTTCACAATATCGTCGCCGATAGTTGTACTAGCTTGTTGGGGTACTGACATGTAGGTGTATCGGCTTTGCCTAAGTTGCGAGCGAGGCGGGCACATTGAGGAACGCGTTTCCAAGAGTTTTGCAGACTTCGTACCGTGCGGCATCGTTGTGAACGATGCGTTGTGAGACATAAACGTGCATCAGTGTGTTTTACAAAATGCTGACCTGGGTCCATGCACTCTTCTGTCGCCGCAAATTGAAGACTTTTCGCAAGCTCGCAAATGTTTGCATGACGAGTACAAAGTCAGATATGCGAATCATACTCGCTGTGCTCATAACACTTCGATCCAAGAAAAAGCTTCATCAAGCTTCGAGGTGATACATGAATTTGCGTGTAATATATAGGAGATCTTTGCATGAGCTGCTCGATGGACACTCACAAGCATACGGCGGCTTGTAGTTGGCCACTGAATGCTGAAAACACATCATAGTTACCCCTCATGTCTGTGAAACGTTCGCATCGATCTTTTCATCGAAAATAGATGTAGTGGTCAGGCTTGTGTTCAGTTCAAGGAGTGAGCGGACGACGCTGGCGCCTTCGCAAAGACATAAGCTGACTTTGTTATGTCTTATCCGGCAAAACCTTACCGTGTCTTGGCAGTCAATGCACGTCG
>JACVRA010000589.1:0-17748 GCA_019828545.1 Paracamarosporium sp. OC-R06-R3 | reverse complement strand
AATGCTCAGCTAGCTAGAGTCCATTCAACAACTATCATACATACTATACGACTAACATGATGAAGATTTTTGTCTGGACAGCAGAAACAGCAGAGCTAGACAACAAAGACAAACTAGCAAATCCATATAAGACGTTGTTGGTATTAGTCAGTTACCTGTTCGATATTCATCGTTTCGAATGTCGCATTGGCGTGGGCGTGGGCAAGGCTTGCTTGTCGTAATTCTTTGATTCACTTTTGCATGGTCGGCCAGAACGGGGAGATAGAACAATTCATAGCTTTCTTCTGACTCGCGGTCGCATCATTGCGTGGATCCGTACCACCCTATGCAATTTATCGTGAATATGTGATAATAACAACCTCTGCTTAGATAACTCTACCATACGACGGACAGCGATACTGCTAACGTTGCAGACTTTCCTCATCGCCTGTCAAACCTGAGATGACAGTATACCACCCAACTGTGCACAATCCCTTCATCGGCACATAGCAAGACCCCTGCAAGGCCATTAGTAACACCGAGAGGTGAGCTAATTGTTATAACCTTGGGTCAGCACATCCCGTGGCCTGAATGCCTTCAAGTGCCCTACAATCTGCTGATATTGTAGGCATATTAGCACTTGAAGATGAGCTACTTATATTAGAAAAAGACTCTAAAAGCTTCAACCCTTGTTCGCGCCTGGGCCATCAAACTCCTTATCCAGCTTTGCTAATGCAGCCGCCTTCTCCGCATCATGCTTCACTCCCTGCACTCTTGCAGGCAACTCACGCATGACCTGCTGCACCAATTGCTCAAGATCTTTCGGGTCCCGGGTCTCCAGCTTTGCCTTCCCTTTAGCAGTATTACCCACAATCGGGGGCTTGGCTTCGCGCTTACGTAGCATTACCTGGCCCTTAGAATCCATAAAAGTCTCGTAACCTTGTTGGTCCAACACTTCGTCGGGCACACGCACGCTCACGGGCGGCTTGCTGGTGGGTGGCTGGGGTGCCGTAGGAGGATCGGCCGAATTGGAACTTTCTTTCTCTTTTTCGTAGCGCTCGAGGGCGCGGATGTGCTCTTGGTTTTCCTTGTTACCTTCCATCAGAAAGCGAAGACACATAATGGCGTGTTCGCGAATGTATGGGTTGTGTTCGTCATATGAGCAACAGTTTAGGACGGCCTCAATACCCCCGAGTGGCCGGATCTGGTCCTGGACCTGTCTGTTCTTCCAAACGAGAGAACTCAATACGAGAACAGCAAGCTTCTTCAAGTTACGCCACTCAAATTCGGATGGTTCGTCTTGGGCTTCGTCAATGTAGGGACGAGGAGATGGCATATATCCTTCAGGGGCAGTCGTGTTGGCAGATGTGTCATACGGTCGTTCAACAGCTACCGGTTGTGGCTCGGCTTCGGCAGGTGGCGCTGGAGTAGGATTTCGCGCAGCTGCGGTTAAGGGGGGGATCGATATCTGGCCCTTAGGAATAGCAGCATCAAGCTCCTTCAGCAATGTGACCAGTTCGTTTGCTACTTCCCAGTTACTGAGCATAGATTTCCATGTTTCGTGCTCGGTCAGTATCGCAAAGAATTCCAGGTACTGGTACACGCCTTCATACATGCGTTCCATGTCCCATAAATTGAGAGGGAAATCCTCTGGCTGAGCATGTCCGGCTCGTATTTGACCTTGCAAGAAAATGAGGGCGCATGTTTGTGGAATGATGTGGCGCCGAAACTCGGTCAATAGAAAGTTGACCATGTGTGCGTCTCCCTGATCTACCGGAGTAGAACCGCCCTTGAGCACGCTTTTGACTGGTGTGCGAGCCTGACGTGCGCGGAAGATATTGGTCAGAAGCTTCATGATAACAGCTTGGGCAGGAGAAATGATATCCTTTGACCTACTGTGTCCATGAGCCAATATCGTTGGGAAAAGTGTGGGGTACTTACTCGGACTCGCGGAACGCGTGATAGGCAAAAGGCAAAAGACCGTTGGCAAGGATTGACTCCATGATCTTCACCATAAACTTGAAATAAAGCTCTTCCTCTCGGAGATCCCAGGCGGCAACAAAAATGAGGAGTTCACGAAGTAGATTCCGGCCATTGTCCTGGGCAAGCAGGAGATGACACCTAACATTGTGCATGCTTCGGATGCTACTAAATTGGTTGGGGTCTGGGTTATAGCCGGGCTGCCCTTCGGTGGGTTCCACGATCCCTCCCATAATGATCATTGGGAGCACTTCGATCTCGGTTGGGCCCAAAATCAATGGAACATCTGTGAGTAAGCCATGGCCCTCGTCACCAGCATCGTCATAATCGTCGTCATTGTCGTCGTCCTCTGGCGGGGGCGAGGAGGGAGAGGCTACGTCGCTGGTCAGCGCTGCAGGACGATCGGGATCAGGCTCCAAGCGCTTTAGTAGATCCTCTTTGCCATTTTGCAGGATATCGGCACCAAAGGCGGGCGGGTAAGTCACGCGAAAATCGACCTCACCTGCCGGGGATGACCGATTCAAGCTCGGATTGTATATCGACTGCGCTCGCATCGAGCGCTCCTTTTGTTCTTCAGGTGATTCGGGTGTTTCGTTGGAGGCGGCAATGGAAGAGCGCATTCTATCCACTTCAACCTGCAGCTGATTGATGCTCTGTGCGAGCGCTTGCACGCTTTCCTGGTTCTTAGCTTGCTGTTCGAGCACCTGCTTGTATGCGCTGGACTGCGTGATTTCATCACGATACCGCGCCACTACGTCGGCGTAGCGCATGTTCCATTTCTACTGGGGTCAGATGGATGTCGATTCCATGAACTCGATAACTCACGTTCTTTTCCTCCTCGGACATTGTCTGCCACTGTCTCTTGCACTCTGCTGCGATCTCGTTGGCTCCAGCCTTGACGCCAATCTTGGTGAGCGACTTCTTCACCTCGGCGCCGATTTCCCCGATATATAGTAGGAAAGGCGACGAAGCCGGCTGCTGCGGGATCTTGAATGCATCGGGGCCACGGGTGACGTGTTGTGGTACGCTAGGTGCGGGCTCATCAAGAAGCTCAGGGTTCTTCTCCAACCGGTACAAAAAGTCCATTCGCGATTTCATGTCAGCAAAGTTGGGCAGCTCGCTGTCCAGATGGCTGTCAAAGAGCTCGATCCAAAGCATTAGCTTCCGCTGCTCGTTTCGCGCGATGAGATTGTTGAGGAATTGGAGACATGTAATGAGGAGTTTCTTGTCTGCGGTACCATTAGCGGTGTTTGGTTCAATGTACTCTTCGGACATTTCGTACAAGCGTTTATGACACCCTGCCACTTATCCTCATCGGCCGTACCTGCCTCTCCATCGTAGCCCCGCGCAGTGACTCGGACACATACATTGATCAGCGCAAATATATCCTTGTCGAACAGGCGCGCTGCCGACAGATCCTGCACTTTCTCTCCGACCACCAGCACATTGCGGGCGATGGAGACCAACTGGTTCAGGCGCTCGAGATCTCGAAGCAGGCTCGGTGAGTACGAGGCAATCAGCGGGCCTGAGAGGCCTTCGTATTCGGGGGTAGCAGGGTCGGGTGCCGCGAAGCAGCGTCGCTCGAGCGAGGGGATGGCGGCTTTCAGGACACGGGCGAGATCGTCCCAGAACAAGTCCGAGAGGCCCAATTCATCGCTACCTTGTCAGTAAAAACTTGGCAAGGCGGCTAGGCGGCGCGTACCGGAGCTCAAAGCTGCGCCGGGACTCGTCGAGCGTCTTCTTGACCACGTCCCGTTCCAGCATGCGCAGCGTCTCGTCCTTGATGTAGCCGGGGCTCTGGAAGTGCACAGTGTAGGGCGCAAGGGCGAGTCTCAGTCGCGTGAGGTACAGCTTGGCCGACGTATCGTCGTCCATGGCGGGCGGCTTGCTGTGCGCATCACAGAGTCGTTTGTTCTAGCAATAGCGCAGGCTGGCGTAGGAACAACGTCGCTGCACAGACAAAATTTCCGTCTTGCCCCGCCCCCACCACTCATGTTGATCGCTTACCTAATCAGGGTCAGTGCCTTCAGATGCAGTATCAGTATCAACACTCCGAGAACAGCACAATCAGATTTCTGTCTCGTTAACATGTAGATTTTCCAAGAATATGCAGTGCCTGTCAGAAAATCAGGCTAGATTTGGCTCCGCTCCGGTTCAACTCTTTTGCTTTGGTTGCACCCCATTGTTGACCCCTATTAACCTCGCGATTTACCAATCTGATTGGATTGCAGCAAAAATGAGCCAAGAAAAAAAAAAGGAAAAGAAATAAAAATAAGGTCAATCTTGTCTGTCTCCCTTGCATCGGTGAAATGAGACTGCTATGTACAATTAGAGAATAAATGTCTCAGCACCTTCGACTTGCGTATTATTTGTTCCGGAGCAACACGGAGTACTGTACGGTTGAAATTGAGGGTCCCTTTGCGGGAGCATTTGCTGGTAGAACGTTGTTGAACGGAAAAAGTGGGAATAGGCGCTGTTGCTAACCATGGTCGCACCTTCAGATGTTGGGATGGTCCTTCTTATGGCGAAGCTCAGAAAGTCCTTCCTACTTCACAATATCAGGGTGGTCTTTCTTGCATTGACATTTGGAACCCTAACTTTGGCAGCTACGTATAGAAGATAAACATCTTGCGTCACTGCCCAAGTCTCCTTTCCTCTTCAACAACAAAAGTATTTTGATTGCCCAACTTACAGCACCGCTATCGAAGCTGTTTCGACAATTTCTCTTTCGAAATACTCTTGTTATCATTCTTATCCTGTTGTAGTTCAGTAACGACACTGCCATCATGTTTACTCCCTCCTGGACCGACTGTTGCCCAGAGCAGGACGCCGAACGCTTTTCCGAGCGCAGTACTGAGCGCAGACAAATTTTCGAGGATGCTGCTGCTCGACTGGACACCGGGATTCTACCTTCGGTCTGGGCGTTTCTTCAGGTTGCCGATCTGGAGCAAGTTAAGCAAATCACCCAGTCCAAATACTCGTGGGACACGATGACGGAAGGTAGCATAACAGCATGCTCTTCAAAAGTTACGGACGCCCTGCGACTTTGGAAACAGAGACCAGAGGAAAAGGAGTGGAGGACGCTGCACCAGCACTGAAGCGCACGCATTCAAAGGCTTTCTTCAACAATGCCCCATCCAAGTCTCGAACGCATCGCTCCCAGACGCCGACCTCCGAGACAAAAACTAGGTCAGGAAGACCATTGGGTGCCCCAGAGGGCAGCGTTAGGTGTGACGTTGAGATCGCTAAGCCGTGTGTACTTGTTGTTGTAATGGTCCGGTATTATATAGGAATTTGAAAACGGGAGTCATGTCCAAGCAAAGTTCAGGGATCATATGAAATATGCACCTCACCTAGTTCTTCAACGGATGAGCTACGGGAGCATTGTCTGTCGGGTTGGGAGCATTGAATGGACTTCCGGGATGAATGCGGAATGTCTAGCTGTCAGAGAACTGCATGTATTCGCATGGCTCTTCTTCCTTATTATTGGAAGAATGCATCAGAACGCCGCTTAATGCTATGTACAAGGCCAAGGCCGGGGTATCATGTATATCAAAACACGTCATTCATCTCCACATCTCTGCCTCCTACTGCAGCGACGGCGGGTGCTTGTGTGCCGAAGTCTATTCCTTCATTTGTCCTTTCATCTTCGAGAAAGACACCAAGCCCACCGAAAGCATCGCGCAGAGCATTACTGTAGTACTCGGGAGCTTTGTATCCGAACGCGTAGAACTTGGGCTCGTGCTTAACCGCGAAAAACTTGTGGTCGTACTCTTCTTTCAGATCATAGTATCGAGGCTCGACGCTCCATCCACCTGTCGGATCGAACGCTTTCTCCGGCTCTGGCGCTTTCCGCTTCTTGAGACCGCGGAAACTAAAGCCGGTATCATCTACGACAGAAGGATCCGGCGTGTTCCCTGACGATGCGGTTTGCACTTTACGTTGTGTACCGCCTTTCTTTAGTATGACATGCGAAGTTTCCGAGAGGGTAGAAGTGTCTGGCCCAGCGTCTACAACACGGCGCGGCGCGTTGGGGTTGAGCTCGGCTTTCTGAGCCTCTTCGAATCGGCGCAAGCGGCGTTCTGTCTGCTCGACATCGACCTTCAGGATGAGGTTCCAAGTAATTTCTTCGACCTCCTCGAGGTAGTCGTTGTAGTCTCTTAGCGTCTCGAAATCGGCTTCTTCCTTGTTCATGCTGAATCTGTTAGCACTTGCGCATGCCACCCTTTCGCGGACGACACTCACGCCTTGGCCACGCGCCGTCTTATATCCACCTCTCTTTCTACCTTCAGATCCTCGAAAGTCTGCATCCTGAACCTGGCCTTCCGCAGCGTTTTCTTACAGCCCGCGATGGGACATGGTGCAGGTCCGTGGGAGAATATGCGGTCGACGCACGACTCGCACATTTTATGGTAGCACTCGGGATTCACCAAAAACCGCATATTCGGGTTCAGGTAGCGCGACGATTTGCATACTGGGCAAATGTCTGAGGAAGAGTCAGCGGCGGCGCGCGCGGGCTTGGAGGGGGACTGGTGCTGGATCGAAAGACCGTGAAGAGAATAAGAGAGGAGAGACGCACCGCCGTCTTCGACACCCCGCTTCGTGGACGCGCCGGGCGCGCGGGCGACCCTCGACATGGTGGTGGCGTGGCGTGGAGGAAGCTGGAGGAAGCGGTGGTCTGAGGTGAAGTTTGATTATTAACCGTCGCCCGAGCCACGATACCTATATCCCGTGACTGCGCGTGTCCGAAGGAATTCTAGCCTTTCAGCTTTTGTCCGTAGCAAAGCTTGCCCAAAACAGCTTCCTTTCGGCCAGCAGCTACAGCTGGTAGGAGCTATCCGCCGAGGCGGGACTAGCGTGCCAAGGCCTTCTTTTTCTCTTGTGCGAACTCAGTCAAATCCGTCTGCTCTCATCCACCTCCGCCATCGTGCCTCAAGAAATGGCCAACACCACGCAACAGACCGTGGAGAGCGTGGAGAGCCGCCGCCTGCAGCTCGAGGAGACAGTGTCCAAGGTTAGGAAGGCGCTGGACCACTGGTCAACATGGGAGATGGAATACCAAATCCTCAAGGAGGAGCTGCAGGCTGCCGGCTCGCCTTCCCCGTCGCAGATGGTCGAGATAGGTCGCGACATTCGTGGTAAACTCGTCAATGAGAAAGAGGTAGAGGAGCTGCTTGGCAAAGACTTATCCTCGAAACGCACTGCTAACCAGGTCATTGACATGATATCCAGGCGCCTTGACTATGTCCAGCAGAACCGCGAGAGTGTCGAAAAGCAATTCGACAAAGCACAGAAACAACTTGAAGGCTTTGAGATGTTGACGGATCCTGGCCTGGAAACCGAAGAAGGGTTGCCGATGATGGATATCGAGGAACAACTGGATGACGACGACAACGTTATCTCCAGCTCTGTCTCTCAGCCTGGAAAGGTCGCACCCGAGCTTGTGGAGGCGCTTCGGAAAGCTGGCGTGCACAAGGCTGAACACAACGACACGAAAGACGGTCAGGACCCTGCCGATGCGTTACCTAGGCCTTGTATACCCACGTCTGTAGCAACACCGGCCTCGGTATCCACTGCCTCATCAGCACTCACACCTCCGTCCGATTCAGCAAAGGATGCAGAGAAGCTATTACAATCGCCTGTCACTTCTAGCAGCAAGTCCAAAACCTCCGCGACCCCAAAGTCTGTGTCATTCGCAAACGACGTGCAAGTAGAGACCTTTGAGAAGCCCAAGACTTTGCAAGACGACGTGCAGAATTGGAATCTGAAGCCCGGTGCCAAGGTCTACGAGATCGACGACGAGACAGAAGAGATTCTCTCCAAAGCTGTCGTCCCTGATACTGACACTCCTGAGGAAGCCGCACTAAGAAGAGAGATGCTACAATATGGGCTATCGGAAGTCAATGATGTCGTCGCCGAGCTTGAACTAGAAGACGATGAGGACATGGACGAGGACATAGACGAGTACGACAGCGAAATAAGTGAAGAAGAAGACCAGTATGGCCGCAGTACTCGCCGCGTACTCTCCGATGATTATCTACAAGAGATGCGCAAACTAGAAGAGAAGCTTAATGCTCGTATGATGGAGAACCTTGGGCCTAATTCTGAAGTTCTGGAAAAAGCCAACGATGCTCGTACACTCCGTATTCGCAACGACGACGAATTTGAACAATCGATGCAGACGACGGCACCTACGTCTTCTAAAGATGACCTTACTAAGAGCAGCGTACGCTTTTCGGAAGACATTGATGTTCCAGAGGCACCGCAACTTGCAACAGAGCCTTCGGTACCTATCAAGCTACCGCCTACGATATCCGATACGATCATCGAGCGTGCCCCTTCGGCTCCTCAACCACTTTCAGCGCCCTTAAAACCAGCCAAGGTCTCGCGCTTCAAGAGCTCCCGCACAACTCCCAACGATCCTCCTGCAATGCTCCCCACACCTGCAGTACCCGAGTTGCCCCCTGTACCCACAGGTCCTTCTGGGCGTGTACTCGCTACAAGCATCGCCGAACATACTCCACATCCCTCGGAACCGCAGGCGCCAGATGAGTTTGACCCGGTCATCCACAATCGTGAGCTCACAGCCGAGTACAACAAGCTCCGGAATAAGATGATCCAGCAACAAGGCGGTTTCAATCCTACCGAAGAAGATGAAGATGACCCGTTAGTGGAGGAGCGTAATGGCAAAATGAAGAAAGTAAGTCGCTTCAAAGCTGCGAAGCTGAAGGCAGAGGGTTTGTAGATTTTCCCATGATACCCGGGAGCAAAGACCTGCTCGATTGGCATTTTTCTCTCCTCCTTCTTTTCAAGTGATGTTGTGCACTTGCTACACCCTATTCTGTTTGGGGTCTACGGCTTTTGAAAGTGCGTCTACGGAACCCATGCCCGTGAGAGATACCTCATCATGTATCTGTCTCACATTTTATGGTGTCCAAGAATGAATCTATCGGGCTCTCTGACGTGGCTTGCTTGGCATATGTGCGAGTCATGATTGTTTTTCGCTCTGTACATGATCATATCTGTTTGGCTAGAAGTTAAAGTGATCGCCAGGTTAGGGCTTCTTCTCGTTTCTGTTACAGTGAGGTCAAATACCTAACTTCTTCAGCGAAGCGATACAAACACTAAAAATATTACGTTAATTTTTCACATCCCATATTGTTACCAAATGTAGGGCTACTAAAAGTGACAGTGCTGCTGTTGTTGATCACCAGAACCGACTTCAATCAATCAAGATGCTCATCCTTGCCGTGAGCAGTCATGTACGGCAAATGTGCTAGCAGAGTCCGATCATTCTTGTCTTACTTAATCGCGCTCACTATCACAATTGAAGCCAGTAAGCGTACCTCTGTAAATGTCGTTGCTGTTTCTGTGAAACTAGAACGATGCGACTCATTATGATTACCATACAGATTCTTGCAATCTATCCCACCAAACACCAAGAGTGATACAGTAAGCTAGGTAGTATAAACGGTCCAGATATGCTATAATCTGATGGTTACTCTAAGCCATCAGGAAGCGGAGGAACTTCCGCCAACCAATGCTTCTTTTCCCTCTAACCTTTTCTTCACCTCTTTCACCATTCCGTCTACTCTCTTCCTCACCGCTATGATATTTTCCGGCAACATTTGAAAAGATTTGGTCCAATGTCGCGATTCCAACGCCATAGTACTGCACGCCCAATTGCTCCTTGCTCTCCTCCAATAGCCCGAAGATCTCTGCTAAGCTCCGCCTGCCACTGTCGTCTTTCCTACGACGCATCGGTACTTGGAATCTCATCTGCCCCATCATAGGTCTCCCATCCATTAACGTGTGCCTAAATTCACGCGCTACCCAGTTCCGTAGCATGCTCATCTGCTCTGAAGTCGTATGTAGTGCGTCGGCATGCACAAGATGAACGAAGTACGTATTTCCGTATCTGGCCTTGAGCTTGGGAATAGAACCACAGGCCAACATACGACCAGACATAATACCAACACGAGTAGCGAGCGCATCAGCTTCTTCCATGGAGTGTGTAGTAAGAAGTAGTGAGCGTGTAGGTGCAATAGCACCAAGGGTGCGCCACATGACACGCTTGCTGAGAGGATCCATGCTAGATGAAGGCTCGTCGAGAAGGATAACACTCGGATTACCAACAAGAGCGATGGCAAGTGAGAGCTTGCGCTTGTTGCCCCCAGAGAGTTTCGAGGCAATCTGGGCAGTATATTGAGCGAGACCAACGTGGTTAAGGATCATCATTGCTGCTTCTGCGGGCTGTGAAAGGCCTCGGATTTGCGCGTAGAACAGTAGATGCTCGAACACCGTCATGTGCTCGAGAGGGTCGATTTGCGGACATACGCCCAGGCTGAGTCGAGCCTGACCGCGCTCACTCAGGACAGATATGCCGTCGATGAAGATCTCGCTGTCCTTACCTGTGGGCTGAATGTCGCCTCTGATCATTGAAATGCTCGTTGATTTGCCTGCGCCATTGGGTCCTACGAGTGCAAAGCATTCTCCACGCGGAACACTAAAGCTTACATTGCCAACTACAACGCGGTTTTTGAACTCCTTGCGCAACTGTATAACATCGAGGCCTTCGGTCGATTGCGCAGTATACGGCGTGCTCATTTCGATCATGGAGTCCTGGTCGCCCTCTTTCCTGAAATGGAGCGGAAGCTTTAGCGGCGAAAAATTAAATTCCTTCCAAAGGATTACTCCGAAGAATATCAGTGACTGTAGGACGAGGTACAAGATCGGTCCTCCGTATAGGTCAATGCTTGCTGGGTTGGATGCCAATTCTTTATTTCGACAGGATACTCCGAATGCGTTCAAGGTGATGTATAACGCTCGTGATAGATTAACAACAGGCGAGCAGAGCCCGAGCGTAAAATACGCAATGTTCATTGTTGAAGCCTGGCTTGTGGTCTCGCCGAACGTATACACCACCATAAAGATGGTAAAGTAGACTAGGAAAAAGACCACTTGCACTCCTGCAGTGATTGCAAAAGCTGCGAGTTGAGATGTTGCAAAAAATGAGATTATGTAGGAATAGAGCGATGCGGCGAGCCCGTAAAGGAGCATAATGAGTAGAATATATCCTATTGCATACCAAAAGTCGAAGGTCGCACCAAAGATGATGACGATAAGAAAGCTAGTAAATATAACAAAGGCGAGATCGAAAGTTAGGTAAGCAAGCCATAATGGCAGCGGTCGTACCCCGTTGCTGTATTGCATGGCCCGTACAGCACGCAATCGTTCTAGGGTCGGATATAAGGTGAGAAAAGCGGGATAGATAGCCATGGCCAGACCGAAAACTATGTTGAATAGAAGGACCGGAGCAAGATCCCCTGAAAAAGGCGCATCTAGTAAATCATAGTCGCTTGTGATGGAGATGTTGTAAAGCACGCTGTTTAATAGATTCTGGGCCACGTGCGCCAATATAGGTGGTGAGTCCCCACGCCAGGCAAATGTGGGCGAATCCCCTAGGAAGAAGCCTCCAGGGCTGAGTATTGAATAGTTTTGCAAGACTGCCGCATTGAAGTCTTCGAGAGAGTCCACCAGAGTCACAGAGCCAATTGGAGGTCCTGCTAACCTTTCAACGTCTAATTGAGAGACCTGTGCACGAGGGCCGGCGACAATCTGGTACTCTGAAATAGCTTGAATCTTGGTAGCTGCAACTTTACCTTCGAAGTCCTGATTGCAGTTACCAGAAGTGGTGCCTTGGAGGGAAATGGTCGAACAGCCGGCGGCAACGAGGACAACGGCAAGCAAAGCGAGATAAGGCATTGGTTCTCTTCGAAAAATCCTAAATCTCTTTGAGATAAGTCTACATGTAATTTAGTTACAATCAATACTAACTCCAAAGACAATTAGACTTACGCTCTAATTTGCTGAATAATCCCTGAGGGCTTTGCTTTGCTCAGATCTGGAAAGCCGTTTAGCTCATCCGTTCCTTCTTTCTGTAACGCTGCTTCCTCGATCTTAAAGAAAACATCCTCTAAGGTAGGCCCATTGACCTCAAATTCTTCTAGCCCATCAGCTTCTAGTCTCTTCAAGAGTCGATGAGCATCTCTCGATGATCCAGCCAAGTATGTAATCTCTTTGCCGTGGTCCACATGAAGTATGTCACGATATGGTAAGAATTCTCGATGGCCGTCAATCGAGTGGGGCACACGCACCCTATATCCAGAACCAAGATTGTGTTTGAGTTCAGCAGAGGATCCGACTGCTTCAAGGCGGCCTTTTGACAGAATTGCAACACGATCGGCAAGTACGTCAGCTTCGTCGAGCAAATGTGTAGTAAGAATGATGCAGCGATGGCTACGTTGGGCAAGGATAATGTCCCACAATTTTCGTCTTGACACAGGGTCTACATCAGTAGAAACCTCGTCGACACAACAGACTGTAGATCCACCTGCAAACATCATCGCCATTTGTAGCTTACGTTTTTGTCCACCAGATAAAATCGCAGAAATCGCATGAGACTTCTTCGCAAGGTCGCATGCAGCAATCAAACTGCTCACTTCGTCTTGCGACGCTCGCGTCCTAAGTGACTTGATGTTCTCGAAGATTGTCACGTGCTCTTCTACTGTCAAATCATCCCAGAGAATGTTTTTTGCGGGCAGTGGCCAAATCCATCTTCCGGATTGCGGTAATTGATCGTAATTTGTCCTGATGAAGCGGAGTGCTGTCCAGCAATGGCATCCAGAGTAGTCGACTTGCCGCTTCCATTAATCCCGAGCAGGATCATTATTTCTCCATGGTATGCATCCAGATTGAGGTTGTTAACTGCGAGTACAGGATCCGTTTGTGTTCTTGACCACCGCTGAATTGTTCTCGCGACAAGGTCGGGAGTATATTCTTTCGTGAATCCACTCAGATGTACCGCCACAGGATGAGGTGAGACTGTTCTTTCGCGGGATGACTTTGTTCCATACAATATCCTCTCCACAAAGGCCGCTAGGACTGGATAGATAAGTGTGTGCACCAAGGCAAACAACCAGAGAACGGTTGGAGGAATAGAAAACAAAGCCTCAGGAGAGCTTCGAACGAGATTTGTCGATTGATCTTGCCTTTGCCATCTTGTCATTGTTACTATCAAGTAAACGCAATTCGCTGGTGGGAAGATTAGCGAAAGAATGACAACAGCAGCAGTACCATATTTTACGAGTTGCGCAACAATGGCTAGTGCCAAAGCTACAATGATAGTTGCAATGCCACTCAATTGCGCTTTTCGAAAGAAAACCGCCAAGAATGCTGCAAACGAGACTGTCGATAGCCCTGATAAAAGCTGGGTTACGATAGGAATGATGACGGTGGTCTTAGGAAAACACATAACCCCAAATATAGCTCCAGTTACGATCCATCCAGGACAGTAAAGCAAAGTGAACGCCAAGTGGTGTGACAAAACGCGCGCTAGCTGAGGTTGCCAACGCGTCTGATTGGGGAACATGACATCGAGGAGTTTTGCCATGCCAGTTTCACGCTCTGTGGCTATAAATCCTGTCATTTGATAGACAACGCAGCCAACCACGAGGAAGAATGGGGTAGCAAGAATGTCTTTGATCATGTCCATAAACTTTGCTCGATTATCGACTTGCCGCTGCGACTCGGTTTGTGAGGCGAAAGGATACTCAAATGTGGGTATCGATGGGACCTGAGTAATACTCGCAATAGCAGAGTCAATTGCGTGTTGAAACGGAAGCGTGTAGGTTTGCGCATCGTTACTGTCGGAGTCGGAAAAAAAGGACCGTCCAAAGTTGGCATCCGCGCGAAGGGTGTAATTCCAGGTACTGTTTGGGTCCTGCGAAGGTTATGAATGGAAAATGGCCGTCGCAAGGCACTTTGAGGTGCCGCGAATCGTACTGTAGCATGCGGTGCTCAGTTCCTCTTCGCGTCCAATAATCTGAACTTTAATGCTTGAATTGTTTAGAGATGTTGCTACTCTCTCGATCACTTGTTGCACTTCGCCGTTGGTAGAATCAGCGACAAAAATGATTGAATTTCTCCCACCAGATGTCTTACTAGAGACATCTGGCAGCGATCGTATTTGACGTGATATCCCAACTCCGTAATGAGAATCGGTAGACAAGAAGTTCCTAGCATAAGAGCTGAGTTCGTTAGAGACCCATCATATTCAAGACGATTAGAAAAGCACCCACAGGAAGAGAACTATAAGCAGTGGAACAATAAACGCGCGTAGCGGAGTAGATATCCAATGCCGAATAAGAGTGATACGGAGGGTTTTTGCGGTTAAGACTTGGACTTGGCGTATAAAGAGAGCCATCTGAAGCTGTATGGTAAAACCTAGCTCGCCTTATATCAACTAACTTACTTGCTTTCGTGAAGATTCATATGTGCTAGTGATACGGCTGTTCTTATATGAGCTTCAGCCGACGGCCATGCTTGGCACAAGAGACGAGAAACTCCATTACGGCAGCGATAAGTATTTGCAACGCGTCGTTTGACACAGCCTAGTATTGTAATGAGGCTAAGGATTTTACGCCTGATGCAGCTTCAATGGAATGGACCAAGATTGCCGTTTTGTGGAGGTAGGCCAAGAGCTTCTTAAGGAATTCCGTAGCCGTATCATATCGGAGTGTCGGAATTCCGTGGCGCTAGTGCCAGCCTCAATCGTCGCCAATGATCCCGTCACCCTTTGTGACACACCGAATATCTGGAAAGACGCGTGGATTTGGATCATATGAAGGCCCTTTATTCTAAAGAAATTCAGCTATATTCAGCTGTTAAAATCAATTAGTCCGTTGCATACAGCTGGATGGTCAATATCAAGCAGACGATTGCCTCTGTGTATTGTCTCTTAGGGCATCCCAAATTGGAACGGTCTAAGTGCTGGTTGCGAAGATACAGACTGATTGGAAGTTAATAACTGCACTTTCAGTGGAGTATTAGGAAGACATGGCCACGAGAAGCGACCAGAGACGGCAAATGAAAGCGTGCATCCCGTGCGCTAAGCTGAAGATACGATGCGAGTTTGCACCACTCAGTCAGAAATGCAATCGGCAAGTGAACTCAACTTCCTAGTTCCGTGTCCGTATATATACGGCATATTGACGTTCCGCCTTAGGTGCATTCGATTGGGTAAAGAGTGCCACAACCAGATGCCTGGTGCCCACAGGAACAAGCGAGCTCGCACGAATCACGAAATGGAAATAAGACGCCTAGAATCGATGGTCAACTCCATGTCCCAATTGGTGACGTCGAGGGCTCTAGGTACGGCAACACCGCCGTCCCCAATGCAGCCTACGTCGATTCCCAATATGCCGGCACTCCTAGAGCCAGAAGCAGACTTTTGTAACCCGCCTCATGACATAGCCGAGGGTGTACGATGTGTCAAAATTTTCATAAATGATATGGCTCCTATGTTCCCGTTTGTTGTCGTTCCACCAGACACAGATGCAGAACAGTTACGCCGCGAGAAGCCACTGGTGTACAAATGCTTAATCATGATCACGTGTCAGAACAATTTAGACAAACAAACAAATCTAGCACGGGAGATCGGAAATGAGATTGGCCATGTCCTAGGCCACAGAGAGAGGAGCCTTCCGATCCTACAAGGAATTCTGTTATACGTGGCATGGTGCGTATACACATTAATCTCAAGCAAAGACGCAGTGTATTGATATTTTCTTATGAACAGGAGTCATGTACATTTACACCTCGGTCATGGATTTCTCACTCCGATACACTTGGCAATGGCGATGGTTACAGAATTAAGGCTGGATGAAGAGGCTCAGCCCCGGTCCAAAATAGGCGCGGGTGCATTGCGTACTATTGGCAATACTGAGTCACCTCCGGCTAGAAATCTAGACGAGCGAAGGGCCTATTTGGGAGTTTTATGGATGGCTTCAGTGTTAGTCACTGCGAGTTCCTTGTGACTGAATGCTTATTTTACTGCAGAATCGACACCTGCTTCCATAACATGGTGACGCCAAGGCTCACTAAATATACCGAAGAATGCTGCCACGCGCTTAAAGCAGCCCACGAACATCCAAGCGATGCCTACATTGTAGAGCTTATTCGAGTACTCCAGATTGTGGATAAAGTGGACAGAACAGTATACCGAGGTGCACTCAATGAGTGTGGCGAAATGACAACAGCGTTGTCGATGGCAATCAATGTACTTCAAGAAGAAGTGGCGTTACCGACAGACTTTACACCGTCCGATCCAGTGCAAGCTGTCCTATCACGATTAACACAGAAAATGCTTCAGCTACATCTCTGCAAGCTTGCTAGCGAGGATAGCTACTTTCCACCTCACTCTGCCCACACCACTTTCCGCGCAGATCTCCTTGTAGAATGTCTTTCGACGATTGAGACTCTTCTCAACACGTTCTGTGATTTACCGGATTTAGCAGTGCTATCTCTACCATACGGCTACTGGGGCATGGTCGGACACGCTATGAAAATATACTCACGATTCTCCGAGGTTAAGTACGGACCTTGGGCACCGCCAGTAAGCCCTCGCGACGTGTATTGGCGAGTGGCACAAAAGCTGGAAAATGCGGATGCTGCAGGCCAAAACGCAATACCGCCACGCAGGATGCCTGAGTTCTACGATCAAATGGTAGCAAAGTTGAGGGACCTTGGCGATACGAAAACAAACAACACTGGAAATGAGGCTTTCCCGACCGGTGATGGTTTGCTAGACAGTGATATGATGGGTGGTATCATGTTCGATCTCCTCGATTGGACTTGACGAAATCAACAACGAATAATTAAGATAAGCGAGGGAGCGGACCAGGTTCATTCGAAACTTATGCTCTTGTCCCCTAGCCCTAGATCAAACGTAAAGAAGCGAAAATCAAGGACCAAAGTAGGGAACAACTAGAGTTCGATAGGGAAAGGTATCGAAAAAGCATGGGCAATACCCCGATGAATGAAACAAAGATGCGATCAACTAGTTCATGATTGTCTAAAACCATAGGCCCGCAGCTTTCAATTGTGTTCCCACTTTATCTTCCAAGATCACCCTTTTCCCACCCATCACGAAATGACTGCGCCGTGTAGACATAACTTCTACTCCTGAGCACCTTCTTCACAAGCGCCTCGTGTACGTCCTGTTCCCCATCGGCACATCCATCTTCCAATACCGTAACTACAAACTCCGCATCAGATGCCGCAGCCGCAGTCCTAAATACACATCCCGACGTACTCAGTCCCGTCAACACTAAATTCTTGATACCTTTCTCGTGCAAGTATTCCAAAAGCCCCGGTGATTTTAGCGCAGACACATGACCCACTCGCCGTGTGAAGGTAACCTCGCCATCGGAGTCCTGTCGGAGCGTCTCGGACTCATCTCCACTGCCATTTTGCAAGCCAGCTATGGTTGCTGATAGACGTTCTGCGCCCTTGCAAGTCGGAAAGGGCGTCGAATGAGTATCGACCAGACAATGAATGATGTGGATGCCTTGAGTTTTGGCCCACTTTTTCATAGATACAGCGACTGAGAGAGCATTGGGGCCTCTGGTATCAGCAAGTCTCTCGACGAACATCTTGTGGAAATCAAGAAGCAAGAGAGCTGTTTGAAAGGATGTGTAATGGGAAGGCATTGTCGGGATGGTGGGAGCTGTGGTCGCCATTTTGATCGTAAATCTCAGGGCGCGTAAAACGATGCGGACGGGACATTGTGGGGTCTACTCGTAGACTTACTCCTTAAGTAAATTTTGGGAGTTGCGGGTTCGCTCAAACAGGTGTTGTATATCGGCAATAAGAGCTCGCGCAAGCGTATCTCCGCGCTAATTTGGCTCATCTGAGTTACCGTATCTCGGCAGTCCGTGCAACGCGTCA